>JAOWCC010001210.1:36804043-36848124 GCA_030867875.1 Actinernus sp. WN-2022
TGTTATTTTGAGCAATGGTCGTGTTGTGAGTAAGGGATCATATGACGATCTCAAAACCACCGAAGCACTAAAATCTATTCTAGAGGAGAACAAGAGTGAGGAACTAACAACTGGAAGTTCTAACAATACCACACACAGTGTAGGCCCTGATGTACTTGAAGGCGATGAACGAGAGGGTGGTGGACATGATTTGGAAGAGGGAGGACGAGGATCGTGTCGTGGGTACTGTTACGTGGCGTCTCTACTGGGAGTATTTCAGCACTGGTTTACCTGTGGGGCTTCTGGTGTGTTACGCTTTATTCTATCTTATCGTTGAAGGTACGAAGTATCCCAACATATGTACACGAAGAAATACTTCCCTCCATTCCCAAAATCACACAAATACAAGACAACGCAAAGCAAAAATGAATATAACAGTAAAGCAGTAATAAAATACAAACAATAAATCCAATACAACCGACAAATTCAGTTGATTTTCTTATAATTTACTTTCATTCTGGCAAAAATACTTGTCGTTCACTTTCACTGTTCAAAGTGATTGCATGTTTTAATACGTAGTACCGGTTTTGCTTTGATCACATGCCTCATTCCCATGGAAAATACGCTTGCATATTAATATCGCATCAGCTTTTATTGTCAAAGGATAGTCTACACAAAGTTTCGTTTGGATCATTTTTAAAAAGAAGTTTGAAGTTTGATTGCCCTTTTTTCTGATCGGTTATGGGATAATTTAAGGTTGCATGGAGATGATTTGTTAAAACAATACGATCAATATCATAATGGCTTATAGTTGGTAGCTTGTCATTTTCCTGATACGTGTTTTGATGCATTCCTTATGCAGTTATCAATTGAAATCCCCACCCCCCCCCCCCCCCCCCCCCACCTCCACACCCCCAGGACATTTGATAGTACTTGACCAGTTTCAACGTTCATGGAAGGTGGTGAGGATTTGACTGGAGCCCTACAGTTCTTAGGCGAATCATTACTTCATAGATACCAGAAAATAACCCCGTCACTACATGCTGTAATTCAAAACAGCATAACAGTTAAAACTGTATGCATTGAATAACACAGGAGTACATCATCAGCCGGCACTATTGCCTTAACTGATGTGAAAACAGTTCGTATCCGACTGTTTTCACAACAATTTTGTCAAAAGTGCCGAATGAAAAGCTCTTGCGTTTAAAAATAACGATTGTTCCCGTAATACGTTGAAATGTGAACTAAAACGCTTTCAACAGGAATTATTAAATAAATCTTGAAGTCAGAGTCAAACCTTCACAAAAATAATTGAATAGTCAATCAAACGACCTTCATCGACGGATCCAATCCCAAACGCCGACATTGTTCAGCACTCCCAGTGGCCTGTTCCATAGCGTTTCAAATAAATAATCCATTTGAGTCCGTCTTTCGATTTCTTGCATAGCCTGATTTTCAGACGGTCATAAAAGCCGGTGATCTTTCTTTCCAAGTTTAGAGAGAGGAAAATATAGTAGAGTTTTTGAGCTTTCGAAGTAATCTTTCTGAACTGGAACGCGAGCTTACAATTACAATACTAATGGTCGAACTGTACGGAACCGATCCACTGAGAAAACACGGTACGATGTCAGCGCTGCGACGAAAGTGAATGACAGGTAATTCATTGTAATGCGCACCCGCCGGACGCGACACCACATATTGAAATCTCTACCGACCGTAATTTCTCGCAAGTGAGAACAGCTTTGAAGCAGCTTTTTTTTTTTGATGTTAGAGATGTGTTATCGAGAAAGTACTTCACAAACAACCAGATCTTATTAGTGCCTATAGCCAAATGGTAGAGAAAAAGTGTATGGGTAATTTGCAGGCTAAAGTGGATTTTTAAGTCTTAGAAGAGAGCTAAGAACCACACAGCTAAAGCTTGAATGCAGAGTGGATCGAAAGGTTTTGAGTTTGTTTGACCAATCAAATCACTGAACGGCGGGTATTATTCCACCAATCAGATCACTGGAACAAACAGACAGACGCATACAATGTAATAGTATGCCGGTAGATACACATGTGAAATCATAATGCACTTGCTTCTTCTTAAATATGATTTAGTCAATCTCGTTTTAGGGATCCTTCTCTCACCAAACTTGTGGTTGTCTCGTATGGCCGACATGTCACACAAAGAGCAAAGAAGTAGTGTCACGCTTGGGATTTATGGGGCGCTTGTTGTTAGTGCTCTTATTCTCACCCTTGCGAGAGCTTTTCTTTTCTTCTACACAAGCCTTAGGGCATCTGAGAAACTTCATGATAAAATGTGGCTTCTGTCATCAAGTCGCCCGTGTTGTTCTTTGATACGAACCCGGTTGGACGAATAATGAACCGTTTCTCAAAAGACACAGGTTGCATGGATGACTTGCTGCCCATGCTTTTCAACTTATCGCTTCTTTTTGTTGTCACGCTGTTGGAGTGGCGTTACTGACAGCTGTCATAAACTTCTGGTTGTTCATCGTTGTCATCCCTCTGTTTGGTTTGTTTATATTGCTTGGGAGGTACTACCTTAAGTCTGCGCGTGAACTCAAGAGAATGGAGGCAATCCGATGCAGCCCTTTGTACGCCCACATCAGCGATACCATCACGGGACTGGAAATTATACGAACATTCAAAATGGAAAAATACTTTTTCGATCTGCTAGTGAGGTACGTAGACGTATACAGCTATTTAATGATAAATATAAAAACGTTCGCAACGTTCTCCATTTGACATTGATTTCTGACTCCATTCTCGATGCCTTGGGGAAAATTCAGAAAGTTGTCTAATTTAACCCTAAACCTAGTAAAAGTTATGTTAGGTTATGGTTAGTTTTAATAAGTCGACGTTGTTTTTTCTGAAATAGCCGACTCATTTGTATTGTTGTTAACTTAAACTTCGAGAGATAATTGTGCCTGAAGATGTTTGCTTTATGACTTTGGTTTCCGATTCTTTATTGAAGCGTTTTTCCACTGTTTGTCAAATGCTACAGTTAAAGTGTTTATGAAACCAAATTTTACATATTTATTTTATTGCAGAATAATAAAGTTCATTCCGGTTTGCCGCGCGGCCAAATGAGCTGCGTGACGTCACGTGAGGACTCGTTGTTACAAACATGGCGGACTCCAGCGACAAAGTTTCAGAGAAAGCTAAAAATAAGCGAGGAAGTGGAAGCTATTGTGGCTGCATGGTGGCCTTGGTTTTCTTCCCGTATTTAACTTTATCCTACGTCAAAATACAAAATACAGCGTTACTCATTCACAAGTTTGATACAACACAACTACAAGAAATGACTCACCAAGAATTCGGCGATAACTTTAATACTCCTGTACTTTTATGCTGAAGCAGAACAGTGAATGGCAAATAAATACAATATAGGGTTTCTCTGGTTTCCTGTATAAATTCGTTTAAGAGGATCCTGAACGTTCGTGAATGAAAAACGGACGATAAAACTTGCAAAGAACCCAGATTTCGAAAGCCGTATAGTCGAACTGAGCCTCAAAAGCTACCGCAACTCACTGCCATCAGAGCAGCATCAGAGTTAAACACTGTTCCTTGGGATAATGAAAATATCCTTTTTCAGACCATGCACAGAATAAATAGCCAGTGTCTGACAACGATGCAGTTGTTGTAGAAAATATAGTCGGGAACCACAACTCACGTAACTCAGTCTTAGAATTTGCTATATTACAAACGCTTTCTCTATGAATGTTTTTTCCATCAGGCATTTTCAACACTATCACAATGTGCAGATTAACTTCTCCTGTGCTGGCCATACATTGTAAAAAGGAAGCACTTGTGTTTGATCAGTTGACAATTTTACAGCCGGCAGTCTTGCAATTTTTATCTTTCACTTTTATCAATCGACATTATTTCATCCAATAAGAAACGAGTTTTCAGATCGTCAATGTCAAGCTGTCAGAATTGAACCAATCAGCGACGAGAAATGTAAACAAGTCGAGTACAGTAAAATGGAGTTTTCGCTGTAGTCAGTTTATTTGATTAGTAGATTTTTATTTGGGTTCTTAAATTAGATAGCTTACTTTCCTTCGTCTAGATTGAAGTTTATATTATAAACAAAATGACAGATGGTTCTCCTTGTACTATCACAAAATAATGTACTTTCGAGGTCTTGAAATACTGCTAAATGTACCCGCGTTCTGCTCGTGCATCCGCAGTTTTTCAAGACCGAGCGTGCAATATTTGTTTTTTATAGAACAAGGAGAACCATCTTTTATTTGTTAAGTATTGTGTTGCTTTCTACTGTATTTCATTTTTTTGTATTGAATTGTTTGTGCTTTATTATATTGTATTTTTTTGGTAGAAATGCGTGTCGTCCTACATGATCATATTTAGGGAATTGTCACTTGCGAGTCCTCACAGTGACGTCATTGTAATGTAGATTCGGTTCCAGGCCCCGGACAGTTTTAAGCATAAAGTAGTCAAATTGAATGGCGAAAAAGAGACCTTTCCCAAGCAGAACTGAAAAATAAATATACTCTTGATAATCAGAAAAGAATGAACTTTATTATTCTGCAATAAAATAAAGATGCAAAATTTGGTTTCATAAACACTTTAATAAGGCTTGTTAAAATAGAGAAATTGCATGGCTGCCGAAATAGCAACTCGGGCGTTATATTCGTAGCTTTCTCTCGTTTAGAAATATTCATGTAGGAGGTAAAAACAATTATATTATTTTATAGTATTTAATTTCACCACGTGCATGCGTATTTCAATGATACTTCTCACTCATCATCAGATATTCATGACACATCGGCCAATGAAGAGTCTCGTTTCAGGTCACGTGGCGATACATGAAAAGTAGGATGGAACGACAAAGTTAATATTCAAGTGGCCTATGCTTTGTAGATGTGGGAAATTGAGGGATAAAACAGTAACTGATTTGCATATGTGCTGTACGTTGAAACCATTTTAAATACAGCAAATATGCAAATTAGTGCTAGATTACAAGATCTAAAAGGAGTTATTTTAAATAACTACGTTCAGAGACATATATGACAAATGTAAAGTTTAGTGCCTCTAGAACTCTAGCTAGATGTGATGAGCCACGAGGGAATAAAACTTTATGGGGAGTGCCGAAACACGAGTCTAATCAAAAATCATCTAAAATTCATCCTACTGGGTTTCAATTCACAAATGACTTGTGCTGCCGTCTAGATTTCCATTCTTCAAAATTCCACCGCCCCAGCAATTCTCATACTCTGTAATCCTGCCACAGTTGTTTTGATAGTCAAACAATTTCTTCATCTGTTTAGAGCTCCGAAATCGTTTACGTTTTTGTGTCTCTCCTAGATCCCTTTCAACGCCCGCCATTCTCTCCACTGAGCTATGATTTGGCAATTCGAACCGACACAGCGAACTCTAATTTGAATATGAATATACAATCCCGTGGAATTCTCGCTTTCAATTTTTTCCTCTCTTCATATTGTTTAATTAGGTATTTTTACGTCATTGTGTCATGAATATCTAATCATGTGTGAGAAGCCATTTCAAAGCGGCGTGATTATTTTAGACGTAGTTTCTTAGAACCTCGTGCCAAAACGCCCTCGACATTGTTCATGGCACTTGGGTCTAGAAACCACGTCTAAAATAATCACTTGGCTTTGAAATATTACATAATACGCACTCTGCCAGATATAACGGACACTGGTCCCCTTTTCTTTACTATATATAGACATCAAGACGAACATACCAAGCTTTTTTCCTGGTAACATCAACAAATCGATGGCTTGGTCTGTTGCTGGACCTTCTCTGCAATTTTCTCATAACTGCAGTAGCTGTTGGATCACTAATACTTATCCAAGATCCAGGTAAGATGTAATTACAATAAGTTACTACTACTAATTACTACTAGTAGTGCTACTGCTACTACTGCTTCTGCTGCTTCTGCTGCTACTGCTACAACTGTACTACTCTACTACTCTACTAAAGTACTACTGCTGCTGCTACTTACCTACTACTACTACTGCTACTACGTCTACTACTAGCTACAAGTACTACTGCTACTGCTGCTGTTACTTACTACTACTGCTACTATTATTACTACTACTACTACAAGTACTACTTCTACTGCTGCTGCCTTTTACCTACCTACTACTACTACTACTCACTACTACTGCTACTGCTACTACTACTACTACTACTACTGCTACAACTACTACTGCTGCTGCTACTTACCTACTACTACTGCTGCTGTTTCTACAACAAAATCAACTACTACTACTATATACTGGTAATGTGTACTACTACTAGTACTCACTTATTCATTCTCCCTGCAGATATTCTTTTTTGCAGTTTCATTGGTTGGATGGTATATATATATATAACAGGATACCATCCAACCAATAAAACTGGATAAGAGAATATCAGGGAGAATGAATAATTATATTATTATTGTTGGTTTCGGATCGCTGAATGTTTTACTTCATTGTTCTTCACATTATTGCACAGTTTACATGTCTTTCCTTCTTAATATTTTTTTCTATGATATTTAAATCTAAAAATTCTGTTGAAATTGCTGAACAGCTTCGTCAAAACCAAAATAGTTAGCAGCTATGGACCCAGTATCTTAAATTCGTAGATAAGAATGTTTAATTTTAGAAAGTTTAATTGTTCATACTTCAGCTCGAAACAGCTTTGTGAATTTTGCCTCATCTGGATCTCAAAATACACATTGCACACAGCAGTTTTCAAACAAAACATTCGATGGTCAAACTGCAAGAGGTTATTTTTCCCTACAACAACAACGACTACTCCAAAAACCAAAAAAATCAAATTGATCAAATTGATCAAATTGATCAAATTGATCAAAGTGATCCAATCGATCGGAATCGATCGGAATCGATCGGAAGCGATCGGAATTATCAAATTTTATATGGCCGCGCGAATATTTTATCTTCGAGTGTCAAATATCTTACGAGTGAGCGCAGCGAACGAGTAAGATATTTCATCAACACGGGAAGATAAAATTCGGATCTCTATGCGGCCATGTAATGTTCTGTTTATTATTATACGACTTGGCCTTTTTGAGTGCAAATACGGGCTGAAACGAATGCAAATATGAGACCGTATTACACGGGTCACAAACAGGTTTGCACATGTTTATTCAACACTTAAACCTAGTTTCCATATAATCGCTACCATCGCTGAAAAATTGGCCCAGCGATCGTAGCGATCATATGGAAACCAATTTTTCGCGATCGCCGAAATAGAACAAATTCTATCTCGGCGATCGTAGCGATCGGGTGGCGATCGAAACGATTATATGGAAACCACTCTCCAGCGATCGTGGCGATCCTAGCGATCCAAAAGATCCCATAAAGCATTGCTCACCAACAGAAACATCCCATGATGCACCCAGGTTTTCTCGCACTCGGCAAAATGGCGTCTACCAGTACAGATACTAGCAACAACGCGACTTTTATGGAAGAAGTTCAGGTATACGAATGCCTATACAATAAATTCAGCAAAGATTACAAGGACAAGTTTGTCAAAAGCAACTGCTGGAAATAAAATTCCGAAAAGTTCTCGATAACTCCTAGCGAAGCAGAAAAAAAGTTCAAAAACATTAGAACCGCATACGGGCGATTTCTAAAGAAAAAGAAGACGATACCTCGGGCTCAGGGAGGGAAGCAGTGCTCGTCCCGAGAGAGTTTAGTCAGCTGGACTCGCTGCAAAACCTAAACGTTTTCTGTGTGCTTGGACGATCGTCGCGATCATATGGAAACCGGTCAAAGATTTAGGATCGCTACGATCGCTGGGTTAATTTTTCAGCGATCGTAGCGATTATATGGAAACTAGGCTTAAAAAGGTTTTGTAAGCGCCCGCCACCGACATTTGACTTTGGTTTCTTTTCTCGAGATTTCTTGTCTCAAGATTTTCTTCAAACAGAGCCGTAAGGTAAGCGAAAACAAACCTTTTTGTTTGTGTTAAAGGAGCAGTGTCACGATTAGTATTCATGCCCAAAGTTTTGAAAATGTGTCAGGCGGACCAGAAATCAAAAGATGTGACAGAAGTATAAGTCCGTGAGTAATCCGCTTGCATCGGCGTATTTGCACGATATCTCGAGCCGAAATTGCTTTAAACTATACTTCAGTATTATATGGTTAGGTTCGATGTTATATTTTTATAAAGCAGCATTTTATTTATTTCAATCGAAAGGGAAATTTGCAGCGGCGCGTGACATAGCGTGATTTTGCCATTGTCTCTAACAACCAATCAGAATCGTGACACTGCTCCTTTTACTGTCGTATAATAATAATAAACAATTTATTACACGAAAAGTTGTGTAGTACGGCTGGGATTTTTTACTCGTCTATTAGATTTTTCTCGCCTTTCAGGCTCGAAAAAATATAACCGACTCGTAAAAAATACCCAGCCTTCCGTGTAATAATTAACCTCTTTATATATAATTATCGATGAAATACCAGTTTCAATCTCTTACTATAAAGGTTAGAAATCTTTGAAAGCCAGTCATATTTTCAAAAGTGATCTTCATGTGTGAATATATCATTTATATCTTCACGCGATATCACTTTTTAGAAATAAATATACACTGGTATTTCATCGATAATTATATATTAAACAAAATTTATAATTTGTAACGGTTTCTTGCCGTATACTTGTGTACTCTGAGGAAGGTTGGCCGTGCGAACCGAAATATCGGTATTAATTGTACATTTTCCATAACAGTACGATCAGGCTTTAGTTTTGTCTTAACTACTACTACTACTCCTACTCCTCCCACTCCTCATCGCGCAGAATGAATGGACATTTTGCTGCTTAATTAGCTAATTAGCATATGCTTTGAAGAGTGACGCGCGCGGGAAACTTGAAGTCTGTTGCAGTGGAAAATTGCCGTAAGAGGAGCCGGTATCGTTGGAGCCGCATCTTTAAGGAGCGGAGCGGGAATTCCATCTAATCCTGTGACCTTAGTTGACTTAAATAACTTTGGTTGACGATTTACAAAGTTCACAGTACCAAGCCTCAGACAAATGTGGTCCCTGTTCGATTGTTGTGTGACATTAGGTGGAAAGGTGTATCCAGGGGTGGTGTAGTCGTTTGCAGGTATACTTCGTTCCATAATGTTTATAGAAAAGGTACAAAACCAATTTGCAATGGCGTGAGGATTCTTCACTTCTACTATTACTTGCCTTTGCTTTACGGATACGCAATTTGACCTGATTTCTTAAATGCCTGTAGCTACTCCAGTCAACTTCTATATTAGTCTTGCGGGCTTTAAGATAAGGATAATCCCTTTCTTCGTTACCTTCTTTATCTGATTTGAAATCCAAGGTATTTCTCTACCCCACACTTTGCTTGGGTGCCGATTGTATAAAATTAGTCTTAAAGACACTTGATAACTCCTCATTAAAGCTTGAATAACTGTATCTTGAGTAGTTTTGACACTTTATTGATCTGGGCTTGAACTTGAGATAATTTAGTTTTCTAACACATATCATGGTCGCTAAAGGCAGATTTATTGACTCGCACGTGCGAAATGTTCTGAGGTTGAGAAGTGGAATGATATCAATGAGCAATCTGGAATCACGAGTGGTCCTTGTGGGATCTTTCACAAGTTGTGAAAATGTCATGCTTCGAAGAATGCTCTTAAGTTTCTTTGTCTCTCCGTGGCATTTTGCGCCTGGTAAGAAATTACAATTTAATTCGTAATAACAAGTATCTTTTTCTCCTTTTCTCCTCAACATAGGCGATTTCCATAACCTCCTCAAATGTGGCCATAGATTCTGTATTTAGAAAATTGGATCCATCCGAAGGACGGTAGATTGTCCCTAATACAATTTCCATCCATATACCTTCAATAGACTTTCTTTCTAGGTCATTTCGCCGGATAATTAGAAGACTACACCGACTCCTCCAGCTCTGCTGCCATTTTCCCATTTATATCCATCCAACGCGATCTCTGAGTCATTGATATTTGCAGTCAAATGACTTTCCGTTAATCAAAGAATCGTTAATCGTTAATCGCTCTGAATTCCTCTATCTTCGGTAGAAGTGATCGCACATTCTGATGACCTATTGTTAGGCCTTGCTGCTTCAGTAATTCAACCAGTTCATGAAGTTTCGGGTAGTAGACTTCGTCGCTCTCTGTGACATTGGATTTTGATGACTGCCACGTGACCCTAAATCAGCCAATGAGAACGTGTGTTATGTTTGGAAAACTTATGGCTATGTAACAATAACAATTATTCGACAATGTTGGCAACGCGCAGTCATTCCATTTTGATTTTGATTTATGAGCTCTTTCGGATCTGAAACTGATCAGGTTTGGTACAGAGCTCTGTTTGGTAACCGAAATAGCCAATCTAAGGCTTTGCTGATTCAAACGGTAGTTTCACAGTGTGACGACTTCAACCGGGGCCATCTGAGACACGAGAACCAATGAGATTTCAGGATAAAAACAAAGAAATCCGACTTTACGGAAGTCTCAGCCAATCCGCAGCGATCAGAATACAATAATGTTTCAATTGGAAACATTCGCGAGAATTTATATTGAAATGTGAGATGAGGGTGTTCTTCAGTTATTGATACGAAGCAGTACATACACATTGTTGCATCTTCAAAGGATTGAAACGTCCCAATAGCAGATCAGATTCAGAGATGAATCAACAATACTTGGCACCGTCTCGATCCTGAAATAAATATAAACTTACACGGATTCATGCTCTCGTTTGTAAACTATCGTAAATCTGCAGAGTTTTGCATGAAATGTAAAATACTGAACATCTACTGAATCTGTTTCTGATGTTTTAGATGCGCTGGTAGGAGAAATACAAGCCTGTACTTTACACAAGCAAACAGTGGAAATTTGCATTAGGATCGGCCTTTGGCGAGCCAACTCGAAACTTTGAAGCTTCCAAATTTATCTCTTGAAAGTTCTTAGTGCTGTTCGCGTGCTATGCTAAACAGCTCTAGATACGTCTGAGTACGAAGTTTGTCCGCCGTTACAACATAATTCCTAACGATAATCATAGAAATAATACAATCATTAAATAATTAATTAATTAATTAATTAATTAATGTTCGGTATCTAGCGCCTAGTTGATGGCATAAAAACCAGCCTATCTTATGTAATTTCGCCCAACTAGATTAAATTTTGGGTGTGATATTCGCGCAAATGAAGTTCAGGGGGGTTAAGCCGTTTTGAAATTTAGTTTTGCCTGTCATTTCTCCCCCTGAACTTAAATGTCAACCAAATGAAGAAGATCCCCTGCAGTTTTCCATGGGTAACATTTTGGTGAAAACCCCATGTCTCTACGATGTTCTTTCCTACCCGTAAAAATCCATCGCCCTTTCCGTTTTGGCCGCAAAGCATGCTGGGACAGTTTCATTTGCTATTTCCGAGTCCAGAACTGGATTAAATAACGTTGCAGCGTTAAAGTCTTAGTTTGGATGGTAAACAGGACGAACACAACCTATTGCTTACAAATTTGGGATAAGAAATGCGAACCTTGCAATACTGAGGGGGGAGGGGTGGAAAATCCTATGCCTTTCCTGTTAATAATGGAACCCAAGTGCCTAGAATGAAGTTGCAGCTTAAAAATAATGCTTTTGGTAGTAAACACGACGAACACAACCTATTGCTTACAAATTTGGGGTAAGAAATGCGAACCTTGCAAAACTGAGGGGGGAGGGGTGGAAAATCCTATGCCTTTCCTGTTAATAATGGAACCCTCCCCCATTAGAATTGGCTTGAAAGACGTTGCAGCGCTAAAATCATAGTGTTGGTAGTAAACACGACGAACACAACCCATTGCTTACAAATTTGGGGTAAGAAATGCGACCTTGCAAAACTGAGGGGGGAGGGGTGGAAAATCCTATGCCTTTCCTGTTAATAATGGAACCCCCCCCCCCCCCCCCCCCCATTAGAATTGGCTTGAATGACGTTGGAGCGCTAAAATCATAGTGTTGGTAGTAAACACGACGAACACAACATATTGGTTGCAAATGTGGGGTGAGAAATGCGAACCTTGCAAAACTGAGGGGGGAGGGGGTGGAAAATCATATACCTTTCCTGTTGCAACTTCAAATCACAATGGATCAAGTGATGTGGCAGAGTTAAAACCATGGTTTCTGTACTCGACGCGATGACTGCCATGCGGCATGAACTGCGGATGGCTGTCGGTTCGCGAGCTTGTGACGACATTCAATGCACTTGGATGGAAAATAACAATCATTTCAAGGAGAAACTTTTTTCGCGGATGTTTGGGCCACTTATTTCTACGGGGGAAGTGCTCCAAAATTCCAATTGAGCCTTAGTAGGTGGAAAACAACCATACACCCAGGAATCACTACCATGCAAGTTGCATGGCACTACCCAAGACGCGCTATGACGTAGCTAACATCCAACACGCATGTTGGATTATCGTTAGCGATCTACTAGTAATAATAATTCCTAACGATAAACATAGAAATAATACAATCATTAAATAATTAATAATTAAATAATTAATGTTCGGTATCTAGCGCATAGTTAATGGCATAAAACCAGCACTATCTTATGTAATTTCACCCAACTAGATGAATTTTTTGCGTTAACGCTCGCGCAAATGAAGTTCAGGGGGGGTTAAGGCGTTTTTTTCTTCGTTTTTTCGTTGGCTGAGCGGGGGCCTGGGTAACCGTTTAACTTTAATTCTATGTTTCGGTGTTGAACGTGAAAACTTAGAAACCGATCAGTTTTGTTATGAATGACATTCGGAGACATTGTGCTAACACAAATGGGTATACCATTTCCAGGGGGTGTGGATAGGGAATACTTGTAATTTATAGCTTGGACGTGCTAATGTTAGGTACGTTGCGCTATGTAATGCGAATTAAAACAAGCCTATCATATGTAATTTCGTCAACTAGATTACATTTTTGATGTCATATTCGCGCAAATGAAGTTAAGGGGGGGTTAAGTGATTTTGAAATTTTATTTTGGCTGTCATTTTCCCCCCCTGAATTTTAATGTCAACCAAATGAGAAGACCCCTGCAGTTTTCCATGGGTAACATTTTGGTGAAAATTCCATGTCTCTACGAATGTTCTTTTCTACCCGTAAAAATCCATCGCCCTTTCCGTTTTGGCCGCAAAGCATGCTGGGAGAGTTTCATTTGGTATTTCCCAGTCCAGAACTGGATTAAATAACGTTTGCAGCGTTAAAATCATAGTTTTGATAGTAAACACGACGAACACAACATATAGGTTGCAAATGTGGGGTAAGAAATGCGAACCTTGCAAAACTGAGGGGGGAGGGGTGGAAAATCCTATGCCTTTCCTGTTAATAATGGAACCCTCCCCATTAGAAATGGCTTGAATGAAGTTGCAGCGCTAAAACCATAGCGTTGGTAGTAAACACGACGAACACAACATATTGCTAGAAATTTGGGGTTAGAAATGCGAACCTTGCAAAACTTGAGGGGGGAGGGGTGGAAAATCCTATGCCTTTCCTGTTCATAATGGAACCCTCCCCCATTTAGAAGTGGCTAGAATGAAGGTTGCAGCTTCAAATCACAATGGATCAAGTGGATGTGGCAGAGTTAAAACCATGGTTTCAGTACTCGACGCGACCAACTGCCATGCGGCATGAACTGCGGATGGCTGTCGGTTCGCGAGCTTGTGATGACATTCCATGCACTTGGATGCAAAATAACAATCGTTTCAAGGAGAAACTTTCTCGACTGATGTTTAGGCCACTTATTTCCACGGGAAGTGCTCCAAAATTCCAGTTGAGCCTTAGTAGGTGGAAAATCACCATACACCCAGGTTTCACTACCATGCAAGTTGCATGGCACTACCCAACACTCGCTATGACCTAGCTAGCGTCTAACACACCTGTTGGGTTATCGTTAGCGGTATCCACTAGTTCCTAATGATAAACATAGAAATAATACAATCATTAATTAATTAATTAATTAATGTTCGGTATCTAGCGCATAGTGAAGGGAATGAAAACCAGCCTATCCTATGTAGTTTCGTCCAACTAGAACAAATTTTTGATGTATTACTCGCGCAAATGAAGTTCAGGTGGGGTTAAGGCGGTTTTTATCGCTTTTTGCTTGGTTGAGCGGGGCCTGGGCAACTGTTTAACGTTCATTCTGTCTTTCGGTATTGAACTTGAAAAGTTAGGAACCGGTCAGTTTTTTTATGAATGACAATCCCGAGACATGTTGCCAAAACAAATGGGTATACCATTTCCAGGGGGGTGGGGTAGGGAATATTTGTAATTCGTGGTTTAATGTTTGGTATATTGCACATAGCTAAAATAAAAGTAAGCCTATCTGATGTAATTTGGCCGAGCGAGATTAATTTTTTGATGTATTACTCGCGCAAATGAAGTTAAGGGGGGGTTAAGTGATTTTGAAATTTTATTTTGGCTGTCATTTCCCCCCTGAATTTTAATGTCAACCAAATTAAGAAGACCCCCTGCAGTGTTCCGTGGGTAACATTTTGGTGAAAATTCCATGTCTCTACGATGTTGCGTTCTACCCGTAAAAATCCATCGCCCTTTCCGTTTTGGCCGCAAAGCATGCTGGGAGAGTTTCATTTGGTATTTCCCAGTCCAGAACTGGATTAAATGACGTTGCAGCTTTAAAATCTTAGTTTGGGTAGTAAACACGACGAACACAACATAGTGGTTGCAAATTTGGGGTAAGATATGCGATCCCTGCAAAACTGAGGGGGGAGGGGTGGAAAATGCTATGCCTTTCCTGTTCATAATGGAACCCTCCCCCATTTAGAAGTGGCTAGAATGAGGTTGCAGCTTCAAATCACAATGCATGGAGTGATGTGGCAGAGTTAAAACCATGGTTTCTGTACTCGACGCGACAACTGCCATGCGGCATGAAATGCGGATGACTGTCGGTTCGCGAGCTTGTGATGACATTCCATGCACTTGGATGCAAAATAACAATCGTTTCAAGGAGAAACTTTCTCGGCCGATGTTTAGGCCACTTATTTCCACGGGAAGTGCTCCAAAATTCCAGTTGAGCCTTAGTAGGTGGGAAAACACCATACACCCAGGATCACTACCATGCAAGTTGCATGGCACTACCCAAAACGCGCTATGACCTAGCTAGCGTTTAACACACATGTTGGATTATCGTTAGCGGTATCCACTAGTTCCTTTATTCCTAACGATAAACATAGAAATAATACAATCATTAAATAATTAATTAATTAATTAATTAATTAATTAATTAATTAATGTTCGGTATCTAGCGCATAGTTAAGGGAATGAAAACCAGCCTATCCTATGTATTTTTGCCCAACTAGATTAAATATTTGCGTTATTACTCGCGCAAATGAAGTTCAGGGGGGGTTAAGCCGTTTTGAAATTTTGTTTTGGCTATTATTTCCCCCCCTGAACTTTAATCTCAACTAAATGAAGAAGACCCCCTGCAGTTTTCCATGGGTAACATTTTGGTGAAAACCCCATGACTCTACGATGTTCCTTTCTACCCGTAAAAATCCATCGCCCTTTCCGTTTTGGCCGCAAAGCATGCTGGGACCGTTTCATTGGCTATTTCCGAGTCCAGAACTGGATTAAATAACGTTGCAGCGTTAAAATCATAGTGTTGCTAGTAAACACGACGAACACAACCTATTGGTTGCAAATGTGGGGTAAGAAATGCGAACCTTGCAAAACTGAGGGGGAGGGGTGGAAAATCCTATGCCTTTCCTGTTCATAATGGAACCTACCCCATTAGAAGTGGCTAGAATGAAGTGGCAGCTTAAAAATAATGGTTTTGATAGTAAACACGACGAACACAACATATAGGTTGCAAATGTGGGGTAAGATATACGAACCCTGCAAAACTGAGGGGGGAGGGGTGGAAAATGCTATGCCTTTCCTGTTCATAATGGAACCCTCCCCCATTTAGAAGTGGCTAGAATGAGGTTGCAGCTTCAAATCACAATGCATGGAGTGATGTGGCAGAGTTAAAACCATGGTTTCTGCACTCGACGCGACAACTGCCATGCGGCATGAACTGCGGATGGCGGTCGGTTCGCGAGCTTGTGATGACATTCCATGCACTTGGATGCAAAATAACAATCGTTTCAAGGAGAAACTTTCTCGACAGATGTTTAGGCCACTTATTTACACGGGAAGTGCTCCAAAATTCCAGTTGAGCCTTAGTAGGTGGAAAATAACCATACACCCATGATCACTACCATGCAAGTTGCATGGCACTACCCAAAACATCTATGACCTAGCTAGCGTCTAACACACGTGTTGGATTATCGTTAGCGGTATCCACAAGTAATAATAATAATAATAATAATAACAATAATAATAATGGTTTATTAACAGTACTTCCACTGGGTGGCTCTTTGACTGTTAATCTAAATAATGTAAAATATATAATGTTGATAAAATATGACTAAGATATAACTGAGATGTAATGATAACCGTACTAAGGATTAAAATATGGCTATACGTAACTATTGTAAAATTAATCAATGGAGTCTGTCGGCAGCGCGGTTCTTTAGATATCCTTTCGATAACCGACAAAATTCAGCAAAGGTTGCAGAGTTCCTAATATTTACAGGTAAATTATTGAACACGGATGAACTGGTATCCTGGAATGTGCCATTTTCATAATGACCACTGTTTCTGTTTCCTCGAAGCGAGAGAGAGGTACCACTTAGAATTTGGGTTACACGTAAATTCCAACGAACGCTTTTAGCTTTCCCCTTCATTTAAGAGCTCGATTTTAATTCCCGCTTTCCCGCTATAAAGTAACATACTCCTCTTTGCTCATTCTCGGAAGTTAGTTTTCTTTGTACATACTTTGATCCTGATTGGCTAAGGCTTCCGCAAAGTCGGGTTTCTTTGTTTTTATTCTGAAATGTCATTGGTTCTCGTGTCTCAGATGGCCCCGCTTGAAGTCGTCACACTGTAAACCTCTCGCTCAACTGAGATATGAACTAAAGTTGCCTCTTGTTAAGTGTTAACTGACATACTTAGTTCAACCATGACAGTTACCGAAATAGCTAATCTAAAAGGCTAAGACTTTTCTGATTCAAACGGTAGTTTTAAACTTCTCGCTCAACTGAGATATGAACTAAAGCTGCCTCTTATTAAGTGTTAACTGACATACATAGTTCCATCATGACAGTTACCCAAAGAGCTAAGCTAAAAGGTTAACACTTTGCTGTTTCAAACGGTAGTTTTGAACTCCCGGCTCAAAAGCCGCGTGTTAAGTGTTGCAAAGCTGATAATTTCTAATATTCATTTTTACATTCGCCTATGATGCGCTAGCATTTTCTCTGTTGTTCTGTTAGTTTGGAAGTTTACTTTTCATACCGGTTTTGCTTTGAATTCTAAACAGTGAGCGCTATTTCTTCACACTTAGGCCTACGGCAAACGTCGAACGAGCCATGAACTTAATTCAGTCGAACATATTAATTTTGCAATAGGCTCATGGATAGTACGACGTTTGCCGCAATTGAGATCGACCTATTCAATAGGTACGAGTCCAGCATGAGGTTCGAGTAGCCAAGTCGGGAATTACGACTCTGATGCGTCTTTACGGCAAACGTCGTTCTTAACACGCGCCGAACAAAATTTATGAATTATGTAAAATAATAAATAAATCATGCAAATAGTATGGATTGTGCCAGAACCTCGAAAACAACATCTCCCCCATCTCCCAAACACTGATCCCCCCCTGGTGAGCATGCGCTGTACAAAGGCGATTTCGAAGGCGAAATGGCGGCCTATCGGAAGTGATTGCCGCATGACGCTCTTCCGGAAATGTGTAGTTTGTACTTTAACGTCACAAAATACATTTGCCTTAAATGCGAAATGCCCTTTTGTAATAAATGCTCAGTATTCGAAAGTAATGAAGACATGTCTGGCTGGAGTGCCGGCAAAAGGATTGGCTATTGCGAATGTTGCGATATAGCTCGCTTTGAAACGCTAATTCTACCATATGAAGTCAAACCATCCAGAATGTCGTTGAAAACTGCGGCATGATCGACTATTAACAGAGGTTTAAATGTTTCAATCGCAACCGCTAGAAACATGGCCAATAACGCCACTTGGAATGACAACCATCGACATTTCATTTTGCACTCAAAATATATCATTCACAAGAAAAGTAGAGATCTTCAAATACAGCTAAATAATACTGGAGTCATGAAAACAAGGTAGCAAGAGTATGTGTTTGCTTGTAGAGTTGTGAAAGGTCGCACTCGTAAACCGAATTAATTAGAATCTGAAGGCAGAACAACTGGCTTCCTACTGAGTACTGTTCAAATTATATTCGAAGCATCCGTGGAAAATTCGTGGGCTCGATTGGGTTTTTAATCCGGTAGAAATTATGAAATTCGTTATCCAAAGTGTATATGTACTTCTTTTATGAAACTTATAAACAATTGAGAGCATTTTAATTCCACTAAAAGCTAGCCTTTAATTTATGCGGCCGTTGATAAACAAACTAATCATAACATTGGTGCAAAGCACCATGGGTTCGGACACATGGTCTTTAAGTTCGACGTTTGCCGTAGGCCTTAGTCATGACTCCAAATGACAATTAAGTCAACTCCTTTCGCTCTTTGCCAGTTTCACTTCTATAGCACACAAATACTTGAGAAACATCTCATTTCAAAGCTGAGAATTTCAAATATCCGGTTTTACATTCGCCTATGATGCGTTTTCTCTGTTGTTCTGTTGGTTTGGAAGTTCATTTTTCAAACCGGCTTTGCTTTGAATTCAAAACAGCACGTGAGCGCTTGTTTTTCACACTTCGTTCTGAGTCCAGATGACAAGTCAACTCGCTTCGTTCTTTGCAGTTTCACTTCTAGAGGATACAAAAGCTTGAGAATCGTCTCATTTTAAAGCTCATGAGGAATTCAAATATCCGTGTTTACATTCGCTTATGATGCGAAAGCGCTTTCTGTGTTGATCTGTTAGTTTGGAAGTTCACTTTTCAAACAGGCGTTGCTTTGAATTTCAAAACAGGGAGCGCTTGTCCTTCACATTTAGTTGTGGGTCCAGATGACAAGTCAACTCGTTTGGTTCTTTGCAGTTTCACTTAAGTACGCTGCTTTTGGATCAAATCCACGTCGGGCATAAAGTACGTCAAAATCGGCATCAGTGAGCGTGGACAAATAATTAAAATTAAAACCATTTCTTTACTTATAGTCTCAATTTGAAGAAATGTTGGTGACTTGTTAACAAAATGAAACTACATATTTTATGTGTTTTATGTTAGTATGATGACGTTTTGTGACGTCATAAGTGATGCCTCCTTTTTTGGTAAAATTCCCCCTTTATTAGATGTTACAAACAGACTACACCATCAAAGGGCCTTCATGACACACATTCCTTTGGCGCAAATTTGAACGTTCTACGACTATTATAGCAGAAGTTATAGAGGAATGACTGTTGCTATGACGTCATATTTAGTGACGTCAGGTGTCCTACCTAAATAAGGCTGCCTATTGTTAAAAAATCAAGAAAAGAAAATAATGTGGGTTTTGAGTGCCAGACTAGCGCATTTCATCACTAAAACTCGAAAATCACTCAAGGATTTTTTTCTAAGGGCATGTATAAAAAAGTATGACGTCATAATGACGTTGCTGAAAATATGACTTCACTTTTAAGCCGGTTATGGACAAAAAATCAAAATTAAAAAAACATACGATTTTAGCCACCAACGTGTTTTATGATTGGACAAAATGTCATGCAACAATATTTACAACTCTAAAATTTGAATGAAGCGATGTTTTTATAAATGCTTTTGTGGTGTTTATTTCCCGCCAAATTTTGGCGGGAAAAAGGACAAAATTCAAACTTTCATAACTTTTGATTTCCTTAACCAATCGACATCGGGTTTTCGATTCCTTCATTCTCATCACGAGTAGATTTTAACAATATACGACATTTCGTTTTTAGAGATAATGAACAGTTGCAAGAAACGTATTACAAATGGATAAATGACGTCGTTGTGACGTCACGATGGTAGTAACATAGCTTAAAAAATCAGGTTATATTCCTTTTGTGATTCTACATCCTTCTACCAAAATTCAATCGTCTGCATTGAAAACTTTTTAAAATATAGAACTGATGCCGTTTTTATGGTCGTTTGTGCCCACCGTGATCCCAAATCGAAGTTCAGATCCGCTTTAATTCACAAGCTTAATGTAATGCAAAACGTCTAAACCCAGTTATTCGAAGCAACGGCTAAGGTTAAACTGAGGTTAAACTGAACAGATTACAATTACAGGTGTGGCACTATCCTAGCTAGGGATAATGTGACCCTTGCTTCGATCAAGTTGGTCTTCCATAAAACCTTATACTGCCGCGCCCTGTCTCGAAAAGAAAGAGCGATAGCAGTTCATTGAAAGCGGTCCGAGGTTTCCTTGTTCCTTCTAAAACCTGTGACCTGTGTTTCAAAACGAAACTCGCGAGGTTTTAATTAATGATATATTACATTTACTGTTAACTCTCTTGATAATTTTTGTACAAGTTTTATCTAGCAATCATCGTAAGATTGACAGGTTAAGCTTAGCCTTAAAGTGACATCAAATGACTTCGTATCACTGCTAAGACCAATCAACAAACGATTTTCAAAGTGCATTGTTTAAGAGGACCTCATTTGAATATATGTCCATAAAACAATGGCCATGCTGCGTGAAGTACTCCTACTTCTCCTATTCCTACTCCAACTCCCACTACTACTCTCGCTACTACTCTCACAACTGCTACTACTACTACTACTACTAGTACTACAGTAACTACTCCTACTCCTACTCCTACTGCTATTCCTACTGCTACTCCTACTCCTACTGCTACTGCTATTCCTACTGCTACTGCTACTGCTACTCCCACTCGCACTCCCACTCCCACTCCTCTTACTCATTACTCATTACTCATTACTGATTACTCATTACTCATTACTCATTACTCATTACTCATTACTCATTACTCATTACTCATTACTCATTACTCATTACTCATTACTCATTACTCATTACTCATTACTCATTACTCATTACTCATTACTCATTACTCATTACTCATTACTCCTCTTACTCATTACTCATTACTCATTACTCCTCTTACTCATTACTCCTCTTACTCATTATTCCTCTTACTCATTACTCCTCTTACTCATTACTCCTCTTACTCATTACTCCTCTTACTCATTACTCCTCTTACTCATTACTCCTCTTACTCATTACTCCTCTTACTCATTACTCATTACTCCCCTTACTCATTACTCCCCTTACTCATTATTCCCCTTACTCATTACTCCCCTTACTCATTACTCCCCTTACTCATTACTCCTCTTACTCATTACTCCTCTTACTCATTACTCGTTACTCCTCTTTCTCATTACTCATTACTCCTCTTTCTCATTACTCATTACTCATTACTCCTCTTACTCATTACTCATTACTCCTCTTACTCATTACTCATTACTCCTCTTACTCATTACTCGTTACTCATTACTCATTACTCATTACTCGTTACTCATTACTCATTACTCATTACTCCTCTTACTCATTACTCATTACTCATTACTCCTCTTACTCATTACTCATTACTCCTCTTACTCATTACTCATTACTCCTCTTACTCATTACTCATTACTCATTACTCCTCTTACTCATTACTCATTACTCCTCTTTCTCATTACTCATTACTCATTACTCCTCTAACTCATTACTCATTACTCCTCTTACTCATTACTCGTTACTCATTACTCATTACTCATTATTCCTCTTACTCATTACTCATTACTCATTACTCCTCTTACTCATTACTCATTACTCCTCTTACTCATTACTCATTACTCCTCTTACTCATTACTCATTACTCATTACTCATTACTCATTACTCCTCTTACTCATTACTCATTACTCCTCTTTCTCATTGCTCATTACTCATTACTCCTATTACTCATTACTCATTACTCATTACTCATTACTCCTTACTCCTCTTTCTCATTACTCATTACTCCTCTTACTCATTACTCATTACTCCTCTTACTCATTACTCATTACTCCTCTTACTCATTACTCATTACTCATTACTCCTCTTACTCATTACTCATTACTCCCAATTCTCATTACTCATTACTCATTACTCCTCTTACTCATTACTCATTACTCCTCTTAGTCATTACTCATTACTCCTCTTTCTCATTACTCATTACTCATTACTCCTCCTACTCATTACTCATTACTCCTCTTTCTCATTACTCATTACTCCTCTTACTCATTACTCATTACTCCTCTTACTCATTACTCAATACTCCTCTTACTCATTACTCCTCTTACTCATTACTCCTCTTACTCATTACTCCTCTTACTCATTACTCCTCTTACTCATTACTCCTCTTACTCGTTACTCATTACTCCTACTCCACTTACTCGTTACTCATTACTCATTACTCATTACTCATTACTCATTACTCCTCTTACTCATTACTCATTACTCATTACTCATTACTCATTACTCCTACTCCTCTTACTTATTACTCATTACTCATTACTCCTACTCCTCTTACTCATTACTCATTACTCCTACTCCTCTTACTCATTACTCATTACTCCTACTCCTCTTACTCATTACTCATTACTCATTACTCATTACTCATTACTCCTACTCCACTTACTCATTACTCATTACTCATTACTCATTACTCATTACTCCTACTCCTCTTACTCATTACTCATTACTCATTACTCATTACTCCTACTCCTACTCCTCTTACTCAATACTCCTACTTACTTCTACTGCTGCTACTACTATTGTTACTACTCCTACTACCCATCCTACTACTCCTACTCCTACGCCTACTCCTACTCCTACTACTGGTTTATTTAACTCACTCTAGTTCGAAGATAAAGCTTCAAAATACAATTATGCAAAAATTGTATATGGCATGATGGAGTGGGTTAGAATAATTTATGGTACGGAATATGGTTCGAACACGGAAACATTCGACCAACTTTTACTAGAAAACATGCAAATATGTACTCGTTCAAGTTAACCTTATCCATACTCTTAAAATCAGTTTTCGTATATCATGATGTGAATACGTGTTATGTTTTCTGTTGTAGCTCTGGCAGGATTAACACTAACGTTCTCAATAGAGATACTCAGTGGTACGGAGTTTGGTGTAGGTGCAGCAACCGAGGTCGAGAGCCTGATGACGGCTGTAGAGAGAGTGATGTCCTACACAAAACTGCCTTCAGAACCAGGCTACAGTAGGCAGACACTGCCACCCAAACACTGGCCTGATAAGGGCGCCCTTAGCATTCGTGGCCTGGACTTTGAGTATTTAGATGGTGGTCCTCGTATTTTGTCGAACGTTACATTTGCAGTACACCCTAAAGAAAAAATCGGTATCACGGGACGCACTGGAGCCGGCAAGTCTTCTCTGGTCGCAGCTCTGTTCCGCATGCCAAATCCTCAAGGGGAGATTCTTATTGATGGTATAGACCTCGGCACCATCAACATCCAGGCCGCTCGTAGAGCTATTGCTGTCATAACCCAGGATCCTGTCTTGTTTGCAGGCAGCTTAAGAAAGAACCTGGATCCATTCCGTTGTTTTACAGATCAGGACATTTGGACAGCACTGGAGGAAGTGCAGCTCAAACAATGTGTACAAGATCTTCCTGACCAACTGGAGTATGCTGTAGGGGAGTCTGGGTCAGGCTTTAGTGTTGGTGAGCGCCAGCTGCTTTGTCTTGCGCGCGCATTACTTCAGAGATGTAAGGTACTGGTGATGGACGAAGCTACAGCCAATGTGGACTTCAAGACTGACCGGCTCATTCAACAGGTCATACGAGACAAGTTTGCCAACTGTACGGTGTTGACCATAGCACACCGCGTCAACACCATCATGGACTATGACAAAGTGTTGGTTCTAGACCGTGGTCGTGTCGTTGAATATGACAAGCCACACGTGCTTGCCCGGAAAGAGAATGGTGTATTTGCCCGACTTGCACAAAGTAAATTCAGGGATTGTCCGGCGTGATGATTCCAAGACCATTATTGATTATATGAACAACTTTACAGTGCGGCTTTAATTTTTAATTGTGTACCATTTCACATAAAGTCATTCTTAAACATATCAAACGAGGACAACTTGCATAATAGACTCTCCTCCAAGAGGACCTTATACTTTTTCCAAACCATAGTGTCAAAACATCAATACAACACCATACTTGCATCAAGATCAGCTTACTATATAAATAGAGTTCGTACAAACTATGGGAAATTTAACCTCCGCTATAAAGGGGCAATTATTTGGAACGAGCTTAGTGAAAGCGTTACAACCCTGTCATCAACATCATTTAAGCGAAAGCTTAAATGTAATCGCATGGAGTCTTATCAGTAACAACTTCATTAGTTACATCTGTCACTATTACATAATACAACTATTATCTGAAAACATTTGGTACCCTATTTATTTATTTATTTTATTTGTCTATTTTACTTACTTTAAACCAATTTGTCTTCTACATTAATTAAGTGTTCTATATTGCTGTAGTCTGTATCGTAGTGTATATTTTTAGTTTTCATCTTTAAAACCCTACAAAAACATTGTTATTTAACTTGAAATGTTACTCTTCTGAGTAACTATTACCATAATTTAGTCAGATCTATTTATTTATATAAATTAAGTATTTATAACCTTTTTGGTAATAAAGATGATGTGTTGTAGGACCTATCTCGTACTCTCTATCATATGTCAGTCCTCCCAAATCCATTTCAGCTAACACTTTTTAGTTTGAGATATTTTTAGTAAGTATCACATGTAATATTGATAAGTGGGAATGTTTAAATATATCAATAATACAGTACAATACCATTTATTAATGTCGAAACGTGGGATATGTTACCCTTACATCCAAGCCAGAGGCCCATGTTTGAAACGTCGGACAACAGAAAGGCAAATAAGATACATATAAGATACATATAAAGACTAATAATATTTAAATTATAATATGAATATTTACAAATAATCTAAGAATATAATATATATATAGACCCAATAGACCGAGTTAGCTTGTTCATTTGTTGTCCCAATTCAGACCATGTGACAGCTCTCCAGAGGATTCAGTGCTTTGTTTTCCAATTAGAGAAATGTGTACATTTCCAAGAAAACATTATTACTCAAGCGAAAAGTCAGGTGACTTGAATTGGGACTACAAGTGTACAAGCTAAATCGGTATATTGCCCGACCCAAGGTGGGGGGGGGGGGGGGGGGGGGGCAGGGGTCATTATTATTTGAGACCAGAGAACTGCATGGTCACATTTTTTGGGCAAGTCACAATGGAGGTCTAGTAGCTCTCCCCCTCCCCCTACCGCTAAATAATGAAATAATGTCCGGTCCCTAAGAACTAATTATGGTAAATTTAATAACCGCTATATTGGTGTTGAAGTTTGGAATTCAATTCATGAAGATTTTAAATCAAAAAGTCGAAGTTGCTTTAAGAGGCTCCTAACTAAATCCTCTTTAAATCTCTAATAACTCTACTCATATATTGATGTACCTTAACTTATGAATGCCCATACTACAAATGCATACTTTAATTTACTTTATTTTATTTTACTAGCTTCATGCGTGAATGCATGTGTATGTATGTTTTTTCTTGTTTCCATAAAGAGCAATTGTATTACTCTCAAAGTCTGACATTAATATTTATCCTTCAAGTTTAATCAATTTCCAGTACAATGTTACTTAGCTCGATTAGCTCACAAAAAGGTAAATCTAAGTAGCTAGTACTCTCTCTCAATTATACTTTTTCCAATGTAAATATTATCATGTAAATTGTGTGAGTACGAATAAAGTATCTGTCTCGAGGAGGTTGGACACGGTTTGAAAAGGATTGTATGTGTGAGGGGCTCTCGACCAATCAAAAGTTGAGATCTTCTCCTGGCGCGAAGCTGCAATATTTCGATAATAGAGAGAAGTTAGGTTGTTGTACTTCGTCTTTTTTACTTAACATGAACGAATCGTTTAGAGTAAAGGGTCATTTACTACAGCTGGTAAGTGAATAAGCGTATGGGATTGTTTTTTTATGCAAAAGCATTCGAAATTGGCCTGTTAAAAGCCTTCATTCCTTCGACTTCCCTTCTAATGTTTAAGAATGTCAATATTTAAACATATGCATTTGCGTACATTTCATTACTTGTTAGATCTCATGTACTGGTTATGTCCCATCAACCTATCTCAATGACAAGACAAATAACCAACGGTAACTTTTAAGCCATTGAACCTCTCACGGTTTTTTCCCTATTCGCTTTCGAAGTTCGGTATCATTTCGCTGTATTGCTTCCGTAATTCGTAAGGCATAACATATGGTGTCTCTACATGCATATGTAATGCATGCATGACATATATCGTTAAAAAGTGTATATAAACTTTAGTTAAACCTCGAGAAGTAACCAAATAAACGTTAAGAGTTCTCCAAAATTCGGTAGTTGTAACTTTTAATGTTAATCCTTATTCAGTATAATTATGGAAATGTCCAAGTCAAGAAAGAGAACTGAACTATCCCAGTATTCTCCCTGCAATTTTTCCACATTGTTCTGTAGCCAGTTAATTATTGAACTTCAAGCAATTTAAACAAATGCTTTATAAGGCAATCGACAAATTAAAAGCCCATGCAAGTGGACTATTAGAAACGTGAAGGGAGGGGTGGTACATTTTTACCTGCAGAAAACAATTATCTGTCCATATGTAGTGCAGGATATTTTTTGCCACCTTCTGCACGAAAATTCTAAACATTTCTTTTACAGTTTCCTAATTTACTAAGGAGAGATTCCTCACAAGACAGCAGGCATGGTTCCACGGAATATTTTGAATTTCAGGTTCTCCGATGTGTATTTTTCTGCACTTTTTGGCACAATGGGCCTTTGCAATTGCAGGAATGCAATCACGTGGTTGTACTGGGTGGAAAAATAATTAATTAATATATTTAATTAAAAGCACTTGTACGAGACTGGTAGTGTTATTAGCAAAACCTTTTTGTAAATGTTATTTTCCACCTCCAATCAATTGTCGATTGTTCTAAAACTGCATTTGTGAAGATAGCTTGCCATCCAACATCCATGGAAACACCATTCCCATGGGTATCATTAGCTCAATTCATTCGTTAACGATGTATTATATCAGCATGTGAATGTTTCCTGCAAAAGGCCTATTTACTGCATTTTAGATACATGTACGAATTTTAACCAAACCAAAATTTGCCTTAAACAGTTGGGTGTATGGCTTTTACATGAGCCTTAAAGTATACTCCTTAAAATACAGTCGGGGGGGAGGTAAGGGAAAGAGCATTTGGATATGAAACCAAAGTATACTAAGGTATAATATATTACCTCCCCTCCCCCAAATAAAAGTAGCGGCACCGCGATGAAACCTTGATGTCCACATTACCAGCTAGGGGTGTCTGGTGCATGTTTCTGGGAAAAAATATTTGAATTCTAGCTAGAAGCCTCAGAAATGCTATTTCTAGTATTTTTAGGGGATAACAGTGCTACCATGCTTTTGTAGAAAAAAAAATTTGGGACTATCTGTGCTCATGTATTTAGTTTCTGCTATTTTGCCTTGCGCAAATTTTTTTTTTGCTTTTGGCCCACCCCCACCCCCTCACTTTTATAAAGGTTCGTCACTAAGTGCCAATGCCATAGGTTCTCTTTGGCTTTGTATTCTGTGACCAATATTTCCATTTTGAACACAAAAATAAACCAGGAGACTAGACACAAATTGGGATCAGGCAGTCTTTATTAATTCATATAGAATACAATACAAGTACATTCCTATTTGTTATATATATATAGTGATAAAACGCCTTCCATAAATCTAGATAAAAAGCCTTCCATAAATCAATGGACATTAACATACTAAATCAGGACTGCCCATGGTGTGGGTGGGTGGATAAATACAATTAAATGCAACTTATAGGCATATAGAAATATTTTTCTATAAGGTTAGCTTGTATAATTACCAGCTCTACATGTGTAAAGCTAAATGCCAATGTGCCATATAATGTATATATAAATAGAGAGAGAGAGAAGTATAAATATATTGTGGTATCATGATCACCAAACGAAGAACGTCCAGTAGGAGGATTCAAGGATTCCTAGTGGTTGTCTTGAATAATTACACAGAATATAGAGAGAAAGACAGCACACAACTCCTCACAGGTGCTTATAAAAATTGTATTAAAGACGTTTCGGCACTTCGGCCTTCATCAGTTAAAAAGTTAAGTTAAAGGGGTTATGTCATGGTACTGCGCATATATCGAGTAATCACTCGGTTGGTGGCTGTTAATTGGATACAAACAATTAAACTTCCCTCCCTCAATGCTTGATTGAAAGGATTTTCAATATTTTCCCTGGAGACTGTTTATATACACTGTTTGTTAGTCATTTTTGCATTTTGCTTTGATTTTAAGCATTCCACATATCAAAATCGGCGTAAATAGCTGTTTCCGGCCCGGAACGCGAATGTAAAGTCTACTACCGTGACACAGCCCCTTTAAAAAGTGAGCTAATTTACAAGCTGAGTCTATTTATACTAAAAAAAAAAAATACTAAGTTGTAAGTGCATACCTTAGTTTAAATTACAATAGTTGAAAATAAACAAGTAATAAATATGCAGTTCTAAACATTGCAGCAGCTACGTACAACTATATGTGATAAAGAACTATACCACGTACTGTAACGTAATCTATGAGAAAGCGTGAAACCGAAATATTACAGTATTGCATGTTGCGTATATTAATTAACTGAGCATACCGCACTAAGAAATCTATGAAAAGGCGGAAAACGTTGATTTTAGAAATAAAGAAAATTTTAAGTTTTTATAGTGCAGCATTTATTTTCGTTGTTTGGTTTTCTCTTGGAGTTTAAACACATACAGGCAAAAATCAGATAATAGTTGAACCACGCGCGTAACTGCCGTGGTTGCGAAATGATTAGGTCCCAGGCTATTTGTCTTGTTGCGGTCGAATTGATATAATATTTAAGTAATGGTTGGTATAAGAACTATTGTTCCGCGGCAATGAATGTGATTTCACTAACCCACATAGAAAATTCAGCCAATAGAAAGACGGCATTAAAACAAAAGCGGATATATAAATATTTCAACGTTCCCCACATAGGATTTCTTTCTCTCTTTTTACATGGTTACATATTGTTCGCTTCAATTATTTTCTTTAAAAAAATATTGTGAAATCAGAGTTCTTTCCTATTCTTAGGAGGTTTATTTCTGTTTAACCAATGAGATATCCAGTTTCAACAATAGACAAATTAACACCGTTGTGCATTCCTGGCCGGTGAGTGCTCCTCTTCTTACGCGAACCGTTACATAAAAGCTATGGGGTTTAATTATGAGTTTGGCTTTCAAAATATATAAATAAATCAAACAAGTGTTGTTCCCCTTACTTTCCTGAGAAGTTTCTTGTTTATTGTAGTAAATTCTGCATGATATTTTTTTTTTTAAATATTAATCACTACATAGTTAATAGAGTGGAATGGTTATGAAACTCGGGGACCTTCTTTGTTAGCTTTTTTCAACCACTACCGTGCACAAAACACAATAGAAATTCCAACATGTTAATCAATCAGCCAATAAAAACATGTGAGTTCAGTCGTTCAGGGAACGCTTATGAACTATGTCCGTGCACAATCTTTTGTCTTAACCCGTTCCAACATAAATCGCAGCGCCTTTGTTAGCCCTTTTGAAGTTTGCCGGGTTTCCTAACCATTCCACTCTATTAACTATGATCACTATAATGGTAGATTGTACTTTCGTTTCTTTAATATATTATAATAATGTATATAATAATAATTACAGTTCTTTTCCGCGCATTTCGACTAGCCTCAATGCACTTACACTTTATGAGAAAATACAATAATCTAATTTAATCTAATCTAATCGAACTGTAAACCATGTATACGTGAATAAAAAACTATAGATTAAATAAATGTCTTAAGAAGAGACTTAAATTGCGTGACGGACTCAGCATTTCTGATGCTGGAAGGCAGCACGTTCCAGAGCTTAGGCGCCGAGATTGAAAATGCGCGATCGTCATATGTGCAGGACATAGACCGAGGAACAACAAGTAAGCCCTTTGTAGATGAGCGCAAGTTACGTCGTGGGGCATATGGCATAAGAAGTTCACTTAAATAAGTTGGTACGCAACCGTGTATAGCCTTATAAGTAAAAAGTAAAACTTTAAACAAAATGCGCTTAGTAATTGGCAAACAATGCAGAGCACGCAAAACAGGAGAAATATGATCCGTGCGCTTGACTCTGGTGACTAGCCTAGCAGCAGAATTTTGAATGCGCTGTAACCGTATAGATGTCAGTAGTAGGTAGCCCGTATAACAAGCTATTGCAGTAGTCGAGCTTTGAAGTTATAAAAGCATGAACTAGGCGCTCAGCACTAGGCTAGTCGAGATACTTCCTTACTCTACCAATATTACGAAGCGCCAGTGAAGCCGAACGACAGATACTATTAACTAGACATAGTAAGGTGATTGTCAAAAATGGCACCTAGATTTCGTGCCTCAGATGGTATTGACACGGTATGCTGACCAAAGGGGATACTAGGTATTGGTACTAAATGAGAAAATTTAGATGTAAAACCTCAGTCTTAGTAGGATTACAGGTCAGCTCATTTACTAGAAAGAATGACTGAATATCATTAATGCAGTGGTTCAAGTTTGTGAGGGCAGTCTTCCTTGACATGGGGTTCATTGTTCTATAGAGTTGGGAATCATCTGCGTACATTATACAATCCAAGCCGTGTGACTTAATGATATCTTGCAACGAGCCAAAGTACAGGATGAAAAGGAAGGAGCCTAAGACCGATCAGTGAGGAACCCCAGACGTAACATGTCGGGGCTTAGCCTCTGTATCGCCAATCACCACCTTCTGCGTTCGTTCATTAGGGTAAGACTTAAAGTGCCTATGAAGCTTATTATTTTATTTTAGATATCAATTCTAAAACAAGTGAATAGTAGAATGGTAAAATATATTTTGCTTTGAATGCTGTGCCGCTGAGTTAAGGAGGTTTTAATATCCAAAATGCTAATTACATGACGTCAGGGGAGGTATCTGCAATCACTTCTTAGTGGTTGTGAATGCGCGTTTCTACTGATATAGGAAAACAAATTTCTAACATCATTTTATTTCAACCATGGGTATAACACTGATAATTTAAAAAAAAATGTTTAATTGTAACAAAAAAAATTGTATAGTAATTGATGCCTCCCCTGACGTCATGTAATTAGCATTTTGGATATTAAAACCTCCTTAACTCAGCCGCACAGCATTCAAAGCAAGATATATTGTACCATTGTACTATTCACTTGATGTAGAATTGATATCTAAAATAAAAAAATAAGCTTCATAGGCACTTTAAACCACCGAAATACCGTTCCTGTAAAACCATACCGCACAGAGAGTCTTTCCAAGAGAATGCCATTCAATTAGGGGGTTTAGTACCCTAATCTGAAAAAAGGGTACTAATTTTGACGCTTGAAAACTATCAATACGCCCTATTAATTACAAAGTAACAATTTTGCCTCTTATATTCGTTATATTAAGAAATCACTAAAAAAATCTGCTCAGAATCGGACCTGTGAAGCAAAATTATGTTGTTTACTTCAATCTTTAAAAACAAAATCTTGTCTTTGCTTTATAGCATGATAAAACGTAAACAAAAAGCGGCCGCAATTCCTGTCAGGTGAAGAAATAATCGTGTCCAAAAGAATGAAAATTTCGGGCAAAAAGACACTAGTTTGATAACTAAGGAAGCCATCTATAACAGTACCTTTGAGTTAAAGTTTTTATAGCGAAATTTCTGTCACCTATAATCACTTTGTTCACTGGAAACTACCGAAGTAGCAATATTAGATCCTATTTTAGCTAGTTACCCAAAAGATACGTAGTTTTGCTTGAATTCTAGCGCGGAAATTTGATTTTGCTCAGACCGGTGAACGATGATAGATTTCTACCGGTATACCATTTACTTCAGCCTCTACTTCTAGAATTCAGTACTTTTTAAAAAAGAATCTATCTCTATGTTCAGATAAGAAAGAAATCAGGTTGCTTTTGTAACAATGGTGCCGCCGGAAACTCTCGGATGTAAGACATACACCAGAACACATTTTTCGAGAAAAAAAAAATGGATGTTCAAAAATTAAAATCTCGATCACGTTCTACCCAACTGATTTCTTTACTTTAAAAAGGAAAATTTTCAACGAAGTAAGGAGAAGAACACATATTTAATTGCGATCTAAGTTTTTAAATAATTTTTGTTTTGTCGCAATCCCCTATATATCCTTCTAGCTGATCATTTTCCTGCAGCACTATAGTGGTGCAGCAGCAGACGAGGCACACTACTGATAAAATGTGATACAAAACAAAATCCTTTACAATTTCATGGCTTTAGGTTTAGTATTTTGTTCTAATTTGATGAAGATTTCAAATTTCTAATCCACTCCTGTCTTCTTCGTAGCCATTCAAAGGGTCGCCACGTAATGCTGGCGTTACTGAAGTGAAGGAAATCATTTCAACATGGAAGAAAGATATTGGTAGAAATTTCGATACAAAATCCTTAACACATAAAAACACACCTTCACAACCGCGTGCTCCCCTGAGTACACTACTGTAGAAATTTATTTTGTTTATCTAACAGCTTGTTTTGAAGTCTGCTCATATTTTTTGGACCCATAAGATGAGCAATGTTTTTTAATTTTTTATCCCCACGGTAATTCCTGCACTTGACGAGATGCGGCCGCGTTTTGTTTAGGTAGAATTATGCTATTCAAGCGTTCTGAGCACGTGACTAAACCCTAATGATTTGACATCGCAATTCATTCCTATACTACGCAATACGCCCAACGCGTACAAAATCATAACAACACTACAACTAGTGGAGTGTGACAGTGCCGGATGCCTGGTGGACAGCAGCAAACGGTTTCTTTAATAAACTACGGTATTACAAATCGCAGAAACTACCAGGTTATTAGTAGCCTCGATTTCAATTCTCAAAACTGGCAAATCACAGCAAATCTAAACCGGGAATTTTGAATGGAACAGAACTGGGGCGCTTTCCATTCAACCAAAAAAAAAACGAAAATTCCGGTCAGAAATCAAATGGAACGCTAAAATTTCCGAAACTTCGAACCGGAAATTTTACCGTTCCATTTGATTTCTGACCGGAATTTTCGGTTTTTATGGTTGAATGGAAAGCGCCCCTGGCTTCAATCTCACTTCAAAACTTCACGTTCCCAGAAAGTTTCAGCGATTTTGACAGGCCTGTCAAAAATCGAGACTAACACGCCTGACTGATTGCACGTGGGAATTCAGAATCCGAGAAGTTGAGATTTTAATTTCGAAAACATGCCTTAGCACTGCAAACATTTGCAATGATTTTAACCGAAACATCTAACAACACAAGGATTGAAACTACAGAAGCAAAAGTTTATTTGGTGTTTTGCTTTGCGCTTTAAGCGGGTCCCGCACCGCTGTTCGGGGAACTAATTAATATAAGCGAGCGGCCGTTGTTGTGTAATTATTTTGTTTCGCTACTTCTGGATTACATATTTTATGCTAGTTCTAGATTATTTGGTATAGATTTTCAGTAAGGTTATCAGAAGAAATGTAAGGACGCATTACAAGCAAGCTGTGAAGCAGGATGGATAGAAGTGCCTTAATTTCCCGACAAACAAACTGCAGTGTTGAATAAAAGAACAACTCTTCCAAGTGTGAAATGATCGAGAATACACTTTTGCCGAATTCTGGACGGACGGATGTCTCGACAACTGTCTCGATAAGTTTAAATTATCGGAAGCGCTTGGGTGGGACTCAATAAAGAACAAAACTCAAGCGCCTGAGTGTTTGCGAATAGATTGGGCTTGATTTCTAATATACATTTGTAAGACGTGAAATTTCATATCCAAAAAAGCGATATTCCATTGCTGTATAAAGTGAAATTTCACTTTGACAAATGTAGACCTTAACGGAGACGTTAATATTTATTTGGTGAATGACAGGCACTACATGTATATGAAGCTGTATTCTAACAAGATCATTACAAAGTTATGGTTAAGCAACGTGGAATCAGAATTGCTTCGTTTTCTGCTCAACTTACCATGTTTCATACACTTCTTATTCTTACACATGTAAAGGTAGAAAGAAAAATATTTTACCGCGACTTTTGCTTGCGGACGTTTGCTCGCGATCAGCTTGTGATCGCAACCAAATCGCGAGCAAGGTGCGAGCGGATCGCGGACAAAGTGCGAGCAGATCGCGAGCAAGGTGCGAGCAGATCGCGAGCAAGGTGCGAGCAGATCGCGAGCAAGGTGCGAGCAGATCGCGAGCAAGGTGCGAGCAGATCGCGAGCAAAGTGCGAGCAGATCGCACTTCGTGATCGCGATCTGCTCGCGATCTGCTCGCGATCAAATGTACATATGTTTCTTGGCGGTACTGTAGTTCTAACATTACAAAATCAAAATATTTAACAGGACATGAAGGAATGGAGAAAACATTCCATAACCACACATCATCCTAAAAGGTGGTTGAACAATCAAATGACGTAATCACATGATAATAAGTAGCTTTTCACATGCTTAAATCAAATAATACCGAAAAATCGATATCTAAAGAAAATAATGTACGTTGCCTGGTACGAAAAACCATCGTAAAAAAACTCGTCTTGCTACGTGGAAAAACTTCTGGAAACATACTCCTCGACCGAAGGCAATCGTACAAGGCTCCGAGGGCTAAAGCCAAAATGGTTATATCTTGATGAATAATAATTTAAAACATTAAAACTAAAGTTTGGCTGACTTGTGGCTGTTCAGCAAGCGAGAGAAATAATTCTAAACTGATTGGTCTTTATATACCTCAAATATGAATATTAAACATATGTACAAGAAAAGAAACTAATGAACTATCACTTAAGTGATAAACAAATAGCTACGTGCCGTAATGAAGACGCTTTACAACTAACTTTGTTACGTTGGAAAGCCTCTATTCATTCCTATACTACGAAACACGCCCAACGCGTACAAAATCATAATAACACTACAACTAGTGGAGTGTGACAATGCCGGATGCCTGGTGGACAGCGCAAACGGCAAACGAGAAAACTACAAAGACGAGAACCGTAACGGAAGCGAGCATAGAAAAAGACAAGTAAATAAATAATCTATCGATCGAAAGATCTAGATACCATTAGCTTATCATGTTAATCTAATGTCAACAGCCTAACATTTCTTAACTATCTTCCCGTCCCTGGAAAAGGAATTGGAAACCGCATGAAGTAGGAAGACACCACCAGAACTAAATAATACTGAAGTAACACAGAGCATAAAAGTAATACTGGCCGCTTAGAGCAAAATTAATCATGTGTTCAGGTAAATATGAACCACATGCTTCCTAACGATTTGAATTCATTACCATCTTATAAAGGCTACAAACAAAACAAGATGAAACATTGCCCTTAAATGAAAAAGAGAACTGATTCTGGCCACCAAGAGATTACAATTCTATTCACGGGTTTCCTTCAATGTACTAGTTTTCCTAGCAATTTCATGGATGCCTCAGTTTGTTTTACCGAAACGCAACGAAATATCAGTCTAAGATAAACCTGCAACTTTATGGCCCATCGACACCATACAAGGCTTCCTTGACTAGGTACATGCAGGTGACTTGCAATGAAGCTTCAAAAAGACAAAAATAATCTTTAAAATACGAGAAAACAACATAAATGAACACGGGTAAAACAACTAGAACTTCGCGATCTATTCTCTTTTCCCCATTCTTGTATTCCTGCAATCGTGAACGATGCCTTGAAACACATCTGATAAGGAGGAAGTGATCTGCTAGCCTCGGCGCTTGAGCAGATGAACGATGCCTTGAAACACATCTGATTAGGAGGAAGTGATCTGCTAGCCTCGGCGTTTGAGGAGATGAACGATGCCTTGAAACACATCTGATAAGGAGGAAGTGATCTGCTAGCCTCGGCGCTTGAGGATATGAACGAATTGCCTTGAAACATATCTGATAAGGTGGAAGTGATCTGCTAGCCTCGGCGCTTGAGGAGATGAACGATACCTTGAAACACATCTGATAAGGAGGAAGTGATCTGCTAGCCTCGGCGTTTGAGGAGATGAACGATGCCTTGAAACACATCTGATAAGGAGGAAGTGATCTGCTAGCCTCGGCGTTTGAGGAGATGAACGTCATGCCTTGAAACATCTGATAAGGAGGAAGTGATCTACCTAGCCTCGGCGCTTGAGGAGATGAACGATGCCTTGAAACACATCTGATAAGGAAGAAGTGATCTGCTAGCCTCCGCGTTTGAGGAGATGTTCAACCCGTCATACTCGGCTCAAGACTCCGACCTGTGGAAAGACGGTTGACAACAGCACAAAAAAAGAGTAACATGAGAAAAACATGCATCGTACCGCTATATTACACGTGTGCGGTTCCCTCTTCAATAATTTACACTAAATTTAGGACATGCAGAAAACACTGACTTTTAGTTTCTACTCGATAAACAGAGCACGATCGACAGCAAATGGTACAGGTATTCCTAATTAAATACGTTTATCAATACTGCTTTGCAGAATCAGAAAATACTGATCCATTTGTCTGATAAAAATGTGTTGAAATTCGAGCGATGCAGTGTGAAAAAGACGATACTGAAATAACACTACACTAGTAGTACATTCCTTAATCTAAGGTCGGGGAAATCGTTTAAAACAGATCAATTATATTTCAGAATCTTAAATAACATTCTAATATATGGTATACCTATTAGAGCATACCTAATCATTCGCCCGCTAAGAGGCTCACAGTTAAACTTTTAGCATCACACTTCCAGCCCAATTGTTACAAATCACTCCAACATTTGTGTTGAAAAAAAAACGGGTTTAAGATCGGAATAGTTAACCGTGGCAAGTAAGAATTGAATGTCAGTACATTATGTCTATATCAAAACGGACTAGCACTGACAGAAAATTATTTTGAACAGCTTAGGGTTAACAACCCATTATCGATATCTATAGCCAGCAAATGAAATCTGGTCTCGAGGAATCCAACGAGTCTGAAAACAAAATGTTAATAAAATAAAATAAACTGAAAATATAAACTGAAAATCTCATGCAAATGATGACAGGATAACACATGAATAATATAAATTAACAACAGTCCAACTCTCAACAGCAATCTCTCTACACTAACATCTTCATTTCATATACCAGTACAGAATTTTGCAATTAACAAAACATTAAAGGCACCATAACCTGTAAAACTTGCATCACAGATCAAAGCTGCTATGCCAGACAAAACTGTCGATATGAAATTAAAACCCTTAAAAATGTATTCATTTAATACACCAGCAAACGCTTTCATTGTATACATATTTCAATACTATTTTGCAGAATCAGAAAATACTGATCCATTATTTGTCTGATAAATAGTCTGGTCAAATTGGACCTAATGCAATCCATGCAGTAGTGTCAAAAAGACAACAGCACTGAAATCGTGCTACACTATAACACATCCCTTAATCGAAGGTCAGAGAAATCTGCTTAAAACAGATCAATTTCACAATATTAAACAACGTACAAATATGGTATACTTGCAAAATTACTATCATCGATTAATGTACATAATACCGCGGAAATGCAAAGATCTACAACTAGTAATAACAAAGTCTGAACGAATAGCAAGCAGATGTTAAGACAAAACTTTAAACACGATATATTAATATATCGCAATATATCCCAGAAAATCCTTGACACAGACACTTCCAACGATTTGGATTAATACCCGAGCAATGGTACGTGATAATAAATTTCAACTGATCCAAATTACTAGTAAGAGAAAAACAATCCTTCTCTTAGCATTTCGATAAAGAATCGATTAAAGTAACCGAAATGAACCACTTCATACTTCAACTTGAGTGACATAATACGGGGTAACTGAATGACTAAGAGTAGTAATACCTTACGACCTTCTGTCAACTACAAAAAATATATTACAAAGAGTTAGCTGAAAATTCACTCTAAATCTGTTACGTAATAATTCATGAATTGCATTCCCAGTGAAATCTGGATGATTCAATGAACTCCTGATTACTGTAGATAAAACATAACTGAATAAGAGCGAGTTTTATACATAAGCTATATAAAAGCAACGCAAATCACAACTATCAATGTTTATAATTATAGAAAGAAATCCTTCACATTAAACACTTAGATCATTAACTCTCAAGCAACTTCGCCTATAGTTATAGAAAACAGCAGGCAATAATTCAAAATCAATGTCACCTAAACAAAAATTGAAGAATCTTAAAAATAATCAAAGACTGATCGTATAACAACTGAACTCATTAAGCTAAAGGTTTGTCTTGGTAAAACAATCTGGTTGGGGTTTGTATATATAGGGCATTACGACCCGTTGGTGTTGAGAGGCTCGATCTGCACGTGCACATGCACATGCACGTGTGACTGGGCGGCTAACCATGGCCGGCAAGGATCCCGAGATAACAGTTCCTCCAAAAATATCCGGTTCTCCCGCAGAGAACGAGAATTCATAGGAGAAAAAATAGACAAAGAAGAATCATGTCAAAAGGCTTGTAAAACACAAAAGGTGCACTAAATGTTATGTACTACGTTGTTAAGGACTGAATTTTGAAATTCTCAAACTTTTTTTGTACTGCCTCGTTGACTCAAATCTTTTGCGACTATCAACAGTACGAATACATACCTTCACGTAGAGTTTCACACGTATCCTCTAATTTACCTCTTAACAGAATAGAGTACGCCGCCTTCCAAGGAGACTTGAAAGAATCTTTAGCTCAAACTCAGAGCTCTACCGTTGTGTTTCAACGCTGAAGGTTCTTGAATAATAGTTCCTCCAAAATTGTCCGATTTTCCCGTGGTGGAGACGAGAATTCATAGGAGAAAAGATAGACAGAAGAATCATTAATGTCACAAATGCTTGCAAAGCAAATGACGAGCCCTAATAAATTATGTCCTACATTTTGAAATGTTCTCAATCTTCTACTGCATCGTTGCCTCAAACATTTCGTGAATATACGACGTGTTCAGAAACATTACGAATATATACGTACCTTCACGTAGAGTTGCATACGTATCTTCTACTATCAAATATAAACTATAAACTATCACTTAAGTGATAAACACATACATGTGGCTACGTGCCGTAATGAAGACGCTTTCCAATTCACTTTGTTGCGTTGGAAACTCACTTTGTTACGTTGGAAAGCCTCTATTCTTTTCTAAAACCAGTCTTTGGCAAAGGTGTTCTAAGCGAACTGGTACTTAATTAAATTTGTTTAAAGCACCAAAAGAAGACAATGTGAAAAAATGTTGCGCTATTAGAACTTTAACTTTCCTTTATTTCTAATGTTTGTAAACTTCAAACCCACTGGCTAAGAAAGATCGTTAGGCATTTAGGCATTAAACGAAGTGATTGTTTGCGCATTGTATTCGTACTCATCCCTATGGTATTGCTTTCCCAGGTAACAACAAAGACACATATGGGGATATATATATTCTGGAGTGTCATCTCTTTTTTGATCGGGTATATATATATATATACAGTCGATGCCAAAAAGGTTGTCCTTGACAAACATACGAACAAAAGTATATACCGGAAGTACCTTTTTGTGGAATAATGATAATATCAATACTTACAATTATGGGATGTTGTCAAAAATAGATTTTCTGATTGGTCTGACCTCCAAGACATCTGAAAATGTAATTTGATCGCAATAATATGATAAGAAATATATCTCAAGTACATATTTGTCTATTTTAGGACGGTAATGAACAAATATATATTTAGTATATATTTCCTGATATGCCATTCTGATTAAAATATGTTTTTGAGATCTCGTGGGGTCAGGCCATTCAGAAAATATATTTTGGACAACATCCCATAATTGTTTGTATTGATGTTAACATTATTCCATTAAAAGATACTTACAGTATATACGTATATTAGTATGTATGTAAGTAAGTAAGTAAGTAACTTTATTTAAGTGTCAAATGTATTTAGCTGTGCAACTAATTGGGGACACTAGTCCTACGGTTTTACGTCCTTATCCGAGAAGACGTGAAGGGCTAACCATTTGCAGTTGTTTCACAAAGGCAGCACCTTCTACTCAGTTATTTTAAACCCTGAGTGTTGGTCCGGACGGGGCTTGAACCCGCGACCTCCCGCTCAACAGACCGGAGCTTAACCACTGAGCAAACCGGGAGGCGGTCGATGTTTGTCAGGGCCAACCTTATTGGATTGACTGTATATATATATAGAGAGAGAGAGAAGTATAAAGATTGTGGTATTACCAAACGATGAACTTCCAGTAGGAGGATCCAAGGATTCCTAGTGGTTGTCTTGAATAAATATGTAGAATATAGAAAGAAAGACAACACACAACTCCTCACAGGTCCTTATAAAAAATATATTAAAAACGTTTCGGCACTTCGGCCTTCATCAGTTAAAAAGTTAAACTTCATCAGTTAAACTTTTTAACTGATGAAGGCCGAAGTGCCGAAACGTTTTTAATATATTTTTTATAAGGACCTGCGAGGAGTTGTGTGTTGTCTTTCTTTCTATATTCTATATTCTACATATATATATATATATATATACTGATATATATACAATCATCCACATCTGTCCAATTCGCTAGGTTGAACAAACATGGAATCATGATACAATGCGCCATCTCGGCTATCACCATAATGGCTTTATGGCAACTCTGCACTTTGGACACAGGATGTACGGATGTATATATATATATACACCCGATCAAAAAAAAGATGACACTCCAGAATATATATATCCCCATATGTGTCTTTGTTGTTACCTGGGAAAGCAATACCATAGGGATCGGTACGAGTACAATGCGCAAACAATCGCTTCGTTTAGTATCTAAATACCTCACAATCTTTCTTATCGCCAGAGGGTTTGAAGTTTACAAACATTAGAAATAAAGGAAAGTTAACGTTTTTATAGCGCAGCATTTTTTCACATTGTTTGAACTTCTCTTGGGGCTTTAAACAAATTTAATGAAGTACCAGTTCGCTTAGAAAAACTTTGCCTTAAGAATGGTTTTTAGAAAAGAATTGCGATGCCAAATCATTGGGGGGTTTAGTCACGTGCTCGGAACGCTTGAAAAGCATCAAAAACCCATAGTACACTCACATTCATTCGTTAACCATTTTTATTAGCTTCAACTGAGCATAATTCGATCTAAACAAAACGCGGCCGCCAATCTCGTCAAGTGCAGGAATTACCGTGCTGATAACAAATTATAAATTTGCTCATCTTATGGGTCCAAAAAATATTAGCAGACTTCGAAACATTACTGTTTGATAATCAAAATAAATTTCTACAGTAGTTTATTCAGTAGAGCACGCGCGGTTGTGTATCGAAATTTCTACCATTTTTTTAAAGGTCATGTTGAAATGTTTGCCTTCCTTCGCTTCAGTTGGATATAACGTGATCGATATATAATTTTTTTAACATCAAATAATTTCATTTTTTCTCGAAAAACATGTTCTTGTGGATGTCTTATATCCGAGAGTTTCCGGCGATACCACTGTTACAAAAGCAACATGATTTATTTCTCATCTGAACATAATGTTGGACAATTCTCTTTTAAAAAGTACTGAATTGTAGAACTAGAGGCTGAAGTGAAATCGATCATCGCTCACCGGTCTGAGCAAAATTTAATTTCCGCGCTAGAATTCAAGCAAAACTACGTATTTTTTTGGGTTAAGTAGCTAAAATAGGATCTAATATTGCTACTTCGGTAGTTTCGCTATAAAACTTTAACTCAAAATAAATGTCTCAGTCGCGTGCTTTACCGAGGAAACTGTTTTAGACGGCTTCCTTAGTTCAGTTAAACTGGTGTCTTTTGGCCGATAACACGCTCGGATTTTTCATTCTTTTGGACGATTATTTCTTCATCTCACAAGAATCGCGGCCGCTTTTTGTTTACGTTGGTCATGCCACCCAAAGGTTTTGTTTTTAAAGTTCAACCTAGTTTATTTTGTCCAAACTAGGTTATTTTGGTTCAACCTAGTTTATTTTGTCCAAACTAGGTTATTTTTTCAACCTAGGTTATTTTGTGTCCAACCTAGGTTATTTTTTCCCAAACGGTAATTTTTCGGGTTTTTTTTAATGTAGGGTAGCATTATATTTATCAGGGCCGGGTTGTTCGAAGCAAGGTTAACTTTAACCCTAGGTTAGCGCTAAATCTGTAATTGTAATATGTACAGTTTAACCCAGAGTTAGCGATTTAACCCTGGACTAGCGCTTAACCTTGCTTCGAACAACCGGACCCTGTTGTTTAGTGAGTAGCTCTAAACACCCTAAATTAGTGAGCACCAGTTGTTGACGGTTAGGGTGTTTTTAAATCCAGGGGTAGTGTTAGTTAGTTCACAGGACCATTATATTTATATGTTGTTTAGTGACTTAGCCGTAACAAAAAATAGTGACTAGCTCTAGACACCCTAAAGTTATGAGCACCAGTTGAAAAATAAACTAGGTTGAAAAAAATTAACTAGATTAACCAAAATAAACTAGGTTTAAAAAAATAAACTAGTTCATTTTGGTTCAACCAAGGTTATTTTTGTCCAAACTAGTTTATTTTTTTCAACCTAGGTTATTTTTAATCTCGTTTATTTTGATTAAACCTAGTTTATTTCTTATTATGGGTTCAATCACAGTATAATTTCTCTTCCCTTATTAATAATTGTTTACCTATGATGTCTTAAGTCATAAATTAGCGCTATAAGCTACATATAATTTACAAACTGCTTCTTTATTGTCAGGAGTTAGAAGTTCGTACTTCCATTTTATTCTATTTGGAAAGCTGAGTCTGACGAGTACGAGGTTTAGTCCAAGATTCTCTGAACTCGTTACTTTAAGATATTGTTTAGCTCTTTCGTAGACCTCTTCCTCCAGTTGTTTCGAAGTATACGAGTGGAGCCGTAAAGTAAACCTGATCATCTATAAATAATATATGTTTCTGAATTCAGCTTTTTTTACTTCCTTGAGTTTTCATAAAAGAACGCAGAGTCAACACAAACTTCGTCTGTATTTTCGTCTGTGTTATCGTCCGTGTTGTATTTTTAAAAGTCCGATTTCGTTAGCAGAGCACATGCGTGGATATGTTGCAGGTAAAAAAATCAGGTTAAATTTGTCCAAACTAGTTTATTTTTTTTCAACCTAGTATTGTTTTCAACCTAGTTAATTTTTTTCAAACTAGTTTATTCTTTTCAACCTAGGTATTTTTTTTCAAACTAGGTTATTTTGGTTAGATATCAATCATTATAAAAAGGGATCCTTTCTTTTTGGGAAATCATAAAAAAATGGGGTTTAGTTTTTTTAGGGGACACATTCTAAAAAGAATTGAGTATGTTTTGGTATTCTACCTCCCCTCCGTTCCCTTCCCTTCACTTTTCTTTGTCTCCCATCCCTCATTACTTCTATGTCCCACTACCTTCTTCTACACCACCTGATCCCGCTTACCACCATTACATTACATTAATTAATATTACTTTCATTCCAGACGAAACTCGAACCCTGAACCGTCGGTTTGGAAGACCAGAACTTTACCACTTTACCACATAAACATTCGATGACGTGGTATAGTCATTTAAATCACTAATACAACTACGACGTCAGGTCTTATGCAAATTATGTATTCACGCATGTGCACTGCTAACGAAATCGGACTTTCAAAAATATAACACGGATAACACAGACGAAAATACAGACGAAGTTTGTGTTGACTCTGCGTTCTTTTATTAAAATTCAAGGGAAGTAAGAAGGTAAGTAAGAACGCTAAATTCAGAAATACATATTGTTTATAGATGATCAGGAGTAACTTTACAGCTCCACCGTACTTCGTGAACCGAACGGACTTTTACAGAGTAATCACTGAGCTAAATAACTATAAAAGCGAATCACCGCTAACATTGTATTCCCTGGTACTCGTTAGACTCAGCTTTCCAAATAG
>JAOWCC010001210.1:36848224-37036371 GCA_030867875.1 Actinernus sp. WN-2022
AGAATAATGCATTAATGAGATGACGTCTACCCACGTTTCGACCCAGGCTTTTTACTTACGCGGTCATGGGTCAGGAAAGGTCACATTTACACGATTTCAAACAAGCGTAGAACATAAAGTATTCACTTTAAACCAAAACATTCTTCACAGAAGTACTCAAAACTTTTCGGAGTTTCATAAGCTATCAAAATTGCAAAAGGGTGATAGGCACTTTAAGGTTACTGGATACCTTCAAAACGAGAAAGATGGTAAAAAAAAAATTTCGCACAGAAATGTAGTGTTAGTAGCAGTGTTTGATATACTAAAAACTCCGTTCAAAAAAAAATATATATTGACGGAGAAAACCCAAAAGGAAGTTTTTAAACGGAAGTAAAAGGTTCTGTTTGATTGACAGAATATCAATTATCACATGACAAGTGCTCACTCGCCCGTATCGAAAGTGTGGGAAGCTAGCGCATAAATTCATTTCACTACCAATGTTTATCGAGAAACGTTTTTCCACACACGATTCCGTAATTCCATCGGTTGTTGGCCTTATGTCTTCCAAAAAGCAAGCAGGATGCCCATAGCTTGGAAAACAAAGAAAAATGAAAAGCAAAACAAGGCAAAACAACGCATACGGCTTCGAGCCAAATAGACTGTCCTCGCAAAACCCGACAAGGGTTGTATTTTCACTTTCAAACGGAGTGCCGAGTGATCCACATCTGAACATAAAGAAGAATTGATAGGAGTCATCCGAGAGAACATTTGTTTCCAAGAAAGCTTAGATGGAAACGGTCTGACGGTTCACCTTTTTGTCTTTTCTTTTTCAAGTCATACGGCGCGTACCTTTGATCGGAAATCAACATACAATATTCATCTCGGCAAATATATATATTTCTTTAATTCCTAGTTTACAATATCCTCTGGAACTCACATATTAAAGCAAGAGACTACAAGGAGAACTATGGCTTGTAATTATATTTATTTTACATATTGAAACTCTACCTTTAGTTTTTCCCGCGGAATTTTGGGAAACTGCAGGAGGTCATTTCTGATTGGAGAATGGGTGAATCAGTTGTTGAACTTCAAATGCCGATTTCTCGGCTACAATTTTTCAACGTTTCTGCAGTCTTCAAGTGAATTGATTGCATATAAGAATTTACTGAAATTTTTTGAAATTTCGTCCAGTGATACTACGATAACTAATCTCCAAAATCGTGTGTGCTTTTTTCCGATTTGTTTTTAGTTTTAAAGATATCGGTCCAAGCGTGATGGCTTGGCAAAAATAATCAATGACTCGACTTTAAACTGCAATAATTTCGCATAGAAAATAAATATTACAAATCGCACACACGCTTTTGGAGATCAATGACCGCTTAACTTGACACAAGTGTAATTACTTCGTAAGTATAAAAACCCGTTGCTGGTAATTCGCGTTTATAAACGTCTTCGATATCGGGTTAAAGTGACTGTAGTTTTAAATCTAGAGTAATTCCGTATAAAATAACCTTTTAATGGTATTCTTCAGTTTAACCTTTCCATTGATATATAGGTTCCCATATTTTGTTCTCCGAGCGCCCGCGTAAACGCATTTTTGCGGAAATCACTTTTGAAGGTATCCAGTAACCTGCTCTTGCTTTCCAGTTCGAAGCCCCGAGTTCAAGTCTCAGTATCGGCATCGTATCTTTTTTTTGGTTTTCCTCTTTGTTTTTTCTTGTTTTTTCCCCCTTGTCTTTTTGTTTTGTTTACATATGTTTCTTTTTGCAGTTTCTTTTTTTATATTGGATAATAACGGACGATGTAGCTAAAATAATACTGTCAACCTGAAACGGTCTCAACTTTTCCCAGACTTTCGAACTGAGATAATTATACCAGCACTGACTGAGTACGCCCAAATTACGCTATTTTCGTTTAGAACGGTGTAGCGATTCTGTTGATGGTTGTGGGTTTGAAAAAGCGTAATTTGTTTTTCTTACACTGTGCCGGGCTTACATGTATATACCAGAAACAGTTTTGAAAATACTAGATACCCACTGATTCAAAGTATTATATCTTTGTTTAGAAGTAGGAAGCGATTTTAGCAAGTGTTATGAATTTCATTCGTACTGATTTTCTGAACTTAGGCAGACTGAGCGAGCGACCTCATTTTTTTTTCGAGATTTCGAAAACATCGGCCGCGAGACACGGAGCGGACAGTTTTGAAAATATCCGGCAGTCCAGAAATTGTCCAGAATTCTCTTTGAAACCCATAGTAATGCTTGCATAAGTTGACGAAGCTTTTTTCTTTGTGAAGGAACAGAACTCACATGGAATTAAAGCCGTGTACTCGGCGTAAGGTTTACGAGTGTTTGACAAGCGATAACAAACTTTTGAAGCTACGCCATGGACGATGTCGATGATCAAAATACTACATTCCCTGCGGCAGTCGAAGCTTTTGCAAAAGAAATGTTCGAACATCTCTTAATAAAATATGTGGATGATAGGTGTCCTCGGCATTTCAAAGGTTAAAAAGAACTCCATTATTGTTGTCACGTTTGAAATAAAAGCTTTTAAGGGAATGCAGTCAGAAAAAAAGGGGGAAAAGAAATGAAAAAAACCTTCGTAGTAACAAAAATGCCGATACTGAGACTTGAACTCGGGGCTTCGAACTGGTAAGCAAGAGCGTTAACCATTAGACCACCGTGGCTCTTTGTGACCAAATACAAAGGGCGCGCTCACGGCTGATTACCGTTCTTTATGTAAAAGGTGCGAACTGAACAAAGGCTATAAATCCATATGTGCATATGTCTGGGACAACATTAACGGCAACGACTGTATATATATATATATATATACAGTCAATGCCAAAAAGGTTGTCCAGCAGAACATAATATAATACTATAATATCCATTGTTTTGGGCTATTGTCTAGACCAAGACAATAGGCCAAAACAATGGATATTAAAGTATTATATTATGTTCTGCTGGACAACCTTTTTGGCACCGACTGTATATATATATATCTAGCATGTTTTCACAAAAGGAGTCTTTGAACCTAACACCCCCTTTTGTGAAAACATGCTAGATCTTGTGTGCCTTTAAGCTTTAAAAGCCAGTAACTCGTGTTTTTGCCGTTTTCTTGAAAGGGCAAATGACAGTTGAAGACTTTTCTGGCCTTTCTATCCCATAATTGACTTGACTTAGATCCATCCCATAATTTCTTTATTTGAGACCTAGAGGTTATGCTTAGGTTAGAAAAAGGCCATTTTCTGGTATTGTTACTCAAAATACAGTAAACTTCCATCTATTAAACGCCATCTGCATTAAGAGAACGTTGTATTGCCGTATAGTGCATCGAAATCCATTAAAAGGTCGAGAAATGGCGCCACTTTGTAGATTTTAGGGTACACAAGTAACTTTGAGAGATTAAGGTTAGCTTACAAAAAAACACATTTTCGGGTTTTCTACTCCAAATACGGCAAAACTGGCACGCTAGTCTTAAAGTACTGGAAGAGACCGTTGTTTTGACGTGTAGTACATCGAAATCCATTAAAAGCTCTAGAAATGGCGCCACTTTGAAGATTTTAGGGTACACAAGATTCTTGTGTGCCTTTAAGCTTTAAAAGCCAGTAACTCGTGTTTTTGCCGTTTTCTTGAAAGGGCAAATGACACTTGAAGACTTTTCTGGCCTTTCTATCCCATAATTGACTTGACTTAGATCCATCCCATAATTTCTTTATTTGAGACCTAGAGGTTATGCTTAGGTTAGAAAAAGGCCATTTTCTGGTATTGTTACTCAAAATACAGTAAACTTCCATCGATTAAACGCCATCTGCATTAAGAGAACGTTGTATTGCCGTATAGTGCATCGAAATCCATTAAAAGGTCGAGAAATGGCGCCACTTTGTAGATTTTAGGGTACACAAGTAACTTTGAGAGATTAAGGTTAGCTTACAAAAAAACACATTTTCGGGTTTTCTACTCCAAATACGGCAAAACTGGCACGCTAGTCTTAAAGTACTGGAAGAGACCGTTGTTTTGACGTGTAGTACATCGAAATCCATTAAAAGCTCTAGAAATGGCGCCACTTTGAAGATTTTAGGGTACACAAGATTCTTGTGTGCCTTTAAGCTTTAAAAGCCAGTAACTCGTGTTTTTGCCGTTTTCTTGAAAGGGCAAATGACACTTGAAGACTTTTCTGGCCTTTCTATCCCATAATTGACTTGACTTAGATCCATCCCATAATTTCTTTATTTGAGACCTAGAGGTTATGCTTAGGTTAGAAAAAGGCCATTTTCTGGTATTGTTACTCAAAATACAGTAAACTTCCATCGATTAAACGCCATCTCCATTAAGAGAACGTTGTATTGCCGTATAGTGCATCGAAATCCATTAAAAGCTCGAGAAATGGCGCCACTTTGAAGATTTTAGGGTACACAAGTAACTTTGAGAGATTAAGGATAGCTTACAAAAAAACACATTTTCGGGTTTTCTACTCCAAATACGGCAAAACTGGCACGCTAGTCTTAAAGTACTGGAAGAGACCGTTGTTTTGACGTGTAGTACATCGAAATCCATTAAAAGCTCTAGAAATGGCGCCACTTTGAAGATTTTAGGGTACACAAGATTCTTGTGTGCCTTTAAGCTTTAAAAGCCAGTAACTCGTGTTTTTGCCGTTTTCTTGAAAGGGCAAATGACAGTTGAAGACTTTTCTGGCCTTTCTATCCCACAATTGACATGACTTAGATCCATCCCATAATTTCTTTATTTGAGACCTAGAGGTTATGTTTAGGTTAGAAAAAGGCCATTTTCTGGTATTGTTACTCAAAATACAGTAAACTTCCATCGATTAAACGCCATCTACATTAAGAGAACGTTGTATTGCCGTATAGTGCATCGAAATCCATTAAAAGCTCGAGAAATGGCGCCACTTTGAAGATTTTAGGGTACACAAGTAACTTTGAGAGATTAAGGTTAGCTTACAAAAAAACACATTTTCGGGTTTTCTACTCCAAATACGGCAAAACTGGCACGCTAGTCTTAAAGTACTGGAAGAGACCGTTGTTTTGACGTGTAGTACATCGAAATCCATTAAAAGCTCTAGAAATGGCGCCACTTTGAAGATTTTAGGGTACACAAGATTCTTGTGTGCCTTTAAGCTTTAAAAGCCAGTAACTCGTGTTTTTGCCGTTTTCTTGAAAGGGCAAATGACAGTTGAAGACTTTTCTGGCCTTTCTATCCCACAATTGACATGACTTAGATCCATCCCATAATTTCTTTATTTGAGACCTAGAGGTTATGCTTAGGTTAGAAAAAGGCCATTTTCTGGTATTGTTACTCAAAATACAGTAAACTTCCATCGATTATACGCCATCTACATTAAGAGAACGTTGTATTGCCGTATAGTGCATCGAAATCCATTAAAAGCTCGAGAAATGGCGCCACTTTGTAGATTTTAGGGTACACAAGTAACTTTGAGAGATTAAGGTTAGCTTACAAAAAAACACATTTTCGGGTTTTCTACTCCAAATACGGCAAAACTGGCACGCTAGTCGTCTTAAAGTACTGGAAGAGACCGTTGTTTTGACGTGTAGTACATCGAAATCCATTAAAAGCTCTAGAAATGGCGCCACTTTGAAGATTTTAGGGTACACAAGATTCTTGTGTGCCTTTAAGCTTTAAAAGCCAGTAACTCGTGTTTTTGCCGTTTTCTTGAAAGGGCAAATGACACTTGAAGACTTTACTGGCCTTTCTATCCCATAATTGACTTGACTTAGATCCATCCCATAATTTCTTTATTTGAGACCTAGAGGTTATGCTTAGGTTAGAAAAAGGCCATTTTCTGGTATTGTTACTCAAAATACAGTAAACTTCCATCGATTAAACGCCATCTCCATTAAGAGAACGTTGTATTGCCGTATAGTGCATCGAAATCCATTAAAAGCTCGAGAAATGGCGCCACTTTGAAGATTTTAGGGTACACAAGTAACTTTGAGAGATTAAGGTTAGCTTACAAAAAAAACACATTTTCGGGTTTTCTACTCCAAATACGGCAAAACTGGCACGCTAGTCTTAAAGTACTGGAAGAGACCGTTGTTTTGACGTGTAGTACATCGAAATCCATTAAAAGCTCTAGAAATGGCGCCACTTTGAAGATTTTAGGGTACACAAGATTCTTGTGTGCCTTTAAGCTTTAAAAGCCAGTAACTCGTGTTTTTGCCGTTTTCTTGAAAGGGCAAATGACAGTTGAAGACTTTTCTGGCCTTTCTATCCCACAATTGACATGACTTAGATCCATCCCATAATTTCTTTATTTGAGACCTAGAGGTTATGTTTAGGTTTAGAAAAAGGCCATTTTCTGGTATTGTTACTCAAAATACAGTAAACTTCCATCGATTAAACGCCATCTACATTAAGAGAACGTTGTATTGCCGTATAGTGCATCGAAATCCATTAAAAGCTCGAGAAATGGCGCCACTTTGTAGATTTTAGGGTACACAAGTAACTTTGAGAGATTAAGGTTAGCTTACAAAAAAACACATTTTCGGGTTTTCTACTCCAAATACGGCAAAACTGGCACGCTAGTCTTAAAGTACTGGAAGAGACCGTTGTTTTGACGTGTAGTACATCGAAATCCATTAAAAGCTCTAGAAATGGCGCCACTTTGAAGATTTTAGGGTACACAAGATCTAGCATGTTTTCACAAAAGGAGTCTTTGAACCTAACACCCCCTTTTGTGAAAACATGCTAGATCTTGTGTGCCTTTAAGCTTTAAAAGCCAGTAACTCGTGTTTTTGCCGTTTTCTTGAAAGGGCAAATGACAGTTGAAGACTTTTCTGGCCTTTCTATCCCATAATTGACTTGACTTAGATCCATCCCATAATTTCTTTATTTGAGACCTAGAGGTTATGCTTAGGTTAGAAAAAGGCCATTTTCTGGTATTGTTACTCAAAATACAGTAAACTTCCATCGATTAAACGCCATCTACATTAAGAGAACGTTGTATTACCGTATAGTGCATCGAAATCCATTAAAAGGTCGAGAAATGGCGCCACTTTGTAGATTTTAGGGTACACAAGTAACTTTGAGAGATTAAGGTTAGCTTACAAAAAAACACATTTTCGGGTTTTCTACTCCAAATACGGCAAAACTGGCACGCTAGTCTTAAAGTACTGGAAGAGACCGTTGTTTTGACGTGTAGTACATCGAAATCCATTAAAAGCTCTAGAAATGGCGCCACTTTGAAGATTTTAGGGTACACAAGATTCTTGTGTGCCTTTAAGCTTTAAAAGCCAGTAACTCGTGTTTTTGCCGTTTTCTTGAAAGGGCAAATGACACTTGAAGACTTTTCTGGCCTTTCTATCCCATAATTGACTTGACTTAGATCCATCCCATAATTTCTTTATTTGAGACCTAGAGGTTATGCTTAGGTTAGAAAAAGGCCATTTTCTGGTATTGTTACTCAAAATACAGTAAACTTCCATCGATTAAACGCCATCTCCATTAAGAGAACGTTGTATTGCCGTATAGTGCATCGAAATCCATTAAAAGCTCGAGAAATGGCGCCACTTTGAAGATTTTAGGGTACACAAGTAACTTTGAGAGATTAAGGTTAGCTTACAAAAAAAACACATTTTCGGGTTTTCTACTCCAAATACGGCAAAACTGGCACGCTAGTCTTAAAGTACTGGAAGAGACCGTTGTTTTGACGTGTAGTACATCGAAATCCATTAAAAGCTCTAGAAATGGCGCCACTTTGAAGATTTTAGGGTACACAAGATTCTTGTGTGCCTTTAAGCTTTAAAAGCCAGTAACTCGTGTTTTTGCCGTTTTCTTGAAAGGGCAAATGACAGTTGAAGACTTTTCTGGCCTTTCTATCCCACAATTGACATGACTTAGATCCATCCCATAATTTCTTTATTTGAGACCTAGAGGTTATGTTTAGGTTTAGAAAAAGGCCATTTTCTGGTATTGTTACTCAAAATACAGTAAACTTCCATCGATTAAACGCCATCTACATTAAGAGAACGTTGTATTGCCGTATAGTGCATCGAAATCCATTAAAAGCTCGAGAAATGGCGCCACTTTGTAGATTTTAGGGTACACAAGTAACTTTGAGAGATTAAGGTTAGCTTACAAAAAAACACATTTTCGGGTTTTCTACTCCAAATACGGCAAAACTGGCACACTAGTCTTAAAGTACTGGAAGAGACCGTTGTTTTGACGTGTAGTACATCGAAATCCATTAAAAGCTCTAGAAATGGCGCCACTTTGAAGATTTTAGGGTACACAAGAATTCTTGTGTGCCTTTAAGCTTTAAAAGCCAGTAACTCGTGTTTTTGCCGTTTTCTTGAAAGGGCAAATGACAGTTGAAGACTTTTCTGGCCTTTCTATCCCATAATTGACTTGACTTAGATCCATCCCATAATTTCTTTATTTGAGACCTAGAGGTTATGCTTAGGTTAGAAAAAGGCCATTTTCTGGTATTGTTACTCAAAATACAGTAAACTTCCATCGATTAATCGCCATCGCCATTAAGAGAACGTTGTATTGCCGTATAGTGCATCGAAATCCATTAAAAGCTCGAGAAATGGCGCCACTTTGAAGATTTTAGGGTACACAAGTAACTTTGAGAGATTAAGGTTAGCTTACAAAAAAACGCATTTTCGGGTTTTCTACTCCAAATACGGCAAAACTGGCACGCTAGTCTTAAAGTACTGGAAGAGACCGTTGTTTTGACGTGTAGTACATCGAAAGCCATTAAAAGCTCTAGAAATGGCGCCACTTTGAAGATTTTAGGGTACACAAGATTCTTGTTTGCCTTTAAGCTTTAAAAGCCAGTAACTCGTGTTTTTGCCGTTTTCTTGAAAGGGCAAATGACACTTGAAGACTTTTCTGGCCTTTCTATCCCACAATTGACATGACTTAGATCCATCCCATAATTTCTTTATTTGAGACCTAGAGGTTATGCTTAGGTTAGAAAAAGGCCATTTTCTGGTATTGTTACTCAAAATACAGTAAACTTCCATCGATTGAACGCCATCTACATTAAGAGAACGTTGTATTGCCGTATAGTGCATCGAAATCCATTAAAAGCTCGAGAAATGGCGCCACTTTGAAGATTTTAGGGTACACAAGTAACTTTGAGAGATTAAGGTTAGCTTACAAAAAAACACATTTTCGGGTTTTCTACTCCAAATACGGCAAAACTGGCACGTTAGTCTTAAAGTACTGGAAGAGACCGTTGTTTTGACGTGTAGTACATCGAAATCCATTAAAAGCTCTAGAAATGGCGCCACTTTGAAGATTTTAGGGTACAAAAGATCTAGCATGTTTTCACAAAAGGAGTCTTTGAACCTAACACCCCCTTTTGTGAAAACATGCTAGATCTTGTGTGCCTTTAAGCTTTAAAAGCCAGTAACTCGTGTTTTTGCCGTTTTCTTGAAAGGGCAAATGACAGTTGAAGACTTTTCTGGCCTTTCTATCCCATAATTGACTTGACTTAGATCCATCCCATAATTTCTTTATTTGAGACCTAGAGGTTATGCTTAGGTTAGAAAAGGCCATTTTCTGGTATTGTTACTCAAAATACAGTAAACTTCCATCGATTAAACGCCATCTACATTAAGAGAACGTTGTATTGCCGTATAGTGCATCGAAATCCATTAAAAGCTCGAGAAATGGCGCCACTTTGAAGATTTTAGGGTACACAAGTAACTTTGAGAGCTTAAGGTTAGCTTACAAAAAAAAACATTTTCGGGTTTTCTACTCCAAATACGGCAAAACTGGCACGCTAGTCTTAAAGTACTGGAAGAGACCGTTGTTTTGACGTGTAGTACATCGAAATCCATTAAAAGCTCTAGAAATGGCGCCACTTTGAAGATTTTAGGGTACACAAGATCTAGCATGTTTTCACAAAAGGAGTCTTTGAACCTAACACCCCCTTTTGTGAAAACATGCTAGATCTTGTGTGCCTTTAAGCTTTAAAAGCCAGTAACTCGTGTTTTTGCCGTTTTCTTGAAAGGGCAAATGACAGTTGAAGACTTTTCTGGCCTTTCTATCCCATAATTGACTTGACTTAGATCCATCCCATAATTTCTTTATTTGAGACCTAGAGGTTATGCTTAGGTTAGAAAAAGGCCATTTTCTGGTATTGTTACTCAAAATACAGTAAACTTCCATCGATTAATCGCCATCGCCATTAAGAGAACGTTGTATTGCCGTATAGTGCATCGAAATCCATTAAAAGCTCGAGAAATGGCGCCACTTTGAAGATTTTAGGGTACACAAGTAACTTTGAGAGATTAAGGTTAGCTTACAAAAAAACGCATTTTCGGGTTTTCTACTCCAAATACGGCAAAACTGGCACGCTAGTCTTAAAGTACTGGAAGAGACCGTTGTTTTGACGTGTAGTACATCGAAAGCCATTAAAAGCTCTAGAAATGGCGCCACTTTGAAGATTTTAGGGTACACAAGATTCTTGTTTGCCTTTAAGCTTTAAAAGCCAGTAACTCGTGTTTTTGCCGTTTTCTTGAAAGGGCAAATGACAGTTGAAGACTTTTCTGGCCTTTCTATCCCATAATTGACTTGACTTAGATCCATCCCATAATTTCTTTATTTGAGACCTAGAGGTTATGCTTAGGTTAGAAAAGGCCATTTTCTGGTATTGTTACTCAAAATACAGTAAACTTCCATCGATTAAACGCCATCTACATTAAGAGAACGTTGTATTGCCGTATAGTGCATCGAAATCCATTAAAAGGTCGAGCAATGGCGCCACTTTGTAGATTTTAGGGTACACAAGTAACTTTGAGAGATTAAGGTTAGCTTACAAAAAAACACATTTTCGGGTTTTCTACTCCAAATACGGCAAAACTGGCACGCTAGTCTTAAAGTACTGGAAGAGACCGTTGTTTTGACGTGTAGTACATCGAAATCCATTAAAAGCTCTAGAAATGGCGCCACTTTGAAGATTTTAGGGTACACAAGATCTAGCATGTTTTCACAAAAGGAGTCTTTGAACCTAACACCCCCTTTTGTGAAAACATGCTAGATCTTGTGTGCCTTTAAGCTTTAAAAGCCAGTAACTCGTGTTTTTGCCGTTTTCTTGAAAGGGCAAATGACAGTTGAAGACTTTTCTGGCCTTTCTATCCCATAATTGACTTGACTTAGATCCATCCCATAATTTCTTTATTTGAGACCTAGAGGTTATGCTTAGGTTAGAAAAAGGCCATTTTCTGGTATTGTTACTCAAAATACAGTAAACTTCCATCGATTAATCGCCATCGCCATTAAGAGAACGTTGTATTGCCGTATAGTGCATCGAAATCCATTAAAAGCTCGAGAAATGGCGCCACTTTGAAGATTTTAGGGTACACAAGTAACTTTGAGAGATTAAGGTTAGCTTACAAAAAAACGCATTTTCGGGTTTTCTACTCCAAATACGGCAAAACTGGCACGCTAGTCTTAAAGTACTGGAAGAGACCGTTGTTTTGACGTGTAGTACATCGAAAGCCATTAAAAGCTCTAGAAATGGCGCCACTTTGAAGATTTTAGGGTACACAAGATTCTTGTTTGCCTTTAAGCTTTAAAAGCCAGTAACTCGTGTTTTTGCCGTTTTCTTGAAAGGGCAAATGACACTTGAAGACTTTTCTGGCCTTTCTATCCCATAATTGACTTGACTTAGATCCATCCCATAATTTCTTTATTTGAGACCTAGAGGTTATGCTTAGGTTAGAAAAAGGCCATTTTCTGGTATTGTTACTCAAAATACAGTAAACTTCCATCGATTAAACGCCATTTCCATTAAGAGAACGTTGTATTGCCGTATAGTGCATCGAAATCCATTAAAAGCTCGAGAAATGGCGCCACTTTGAAGATTTTAGGGTACACAAGTAACTTTGAGAGCTTAAGGTTAGCTTACAAAAAAAAACATTTTCGGGTTTTCTACTCCAAATACGGCAAAACTGGCACGCTAGTCTTAAAGTACTGGAAGAGACCGTTGTTTTGACGTGTAGTACATCGAAATCCATTAAAAGCTCTAGAAATGGCGCCACTTTGAAGATTTTAGGGTACACAAGATCTAGCATGTTTTCACAAAAGGAGTCTTTGAACCTAACACCCCCTTTTGTGAAAACATGCTAGATCTTGTGTGCCTTTAAGCTTTAAAAGCCAGTAACTCGTGTTTTTGCCGTTTTCTTGAAAGGGCAAATGACAGTTGAAGACTTTTCTGGCCTTTCTATCCCATAATTGACTTGACTTAGATCCATCCCATAATTTCTTTATTTGAGACCTAGAGGTTATGCTTAGGTTAGAAAAGGCCATTTTCTGGTATTGTTACTCAAAATACAGTAAACTTCCATCGATTAAACGCCATCTACATTAAGAGAACGTTGTATTGCCGTATAGTGCATCGAAATCCATTAAAAGGTCGAGCAATGGCGCCACTTTGTAGATTTTAGGGTACACAAGTAACTTTGAGAGATTAAGGTTAGCTTACAAAAAAACACATTTTCGGGTTTTCTACTCCAAATACGGCAAAAATGGCACGCTAGTCTTAAAGTACTGGAAGAGACCGTTGTTTTGACGTGTAGTACATCGAAATCCATTAAAAGCTCTAGAAATGGCGCCACTTTGAAGATTTTAGGGTACACAAGATCTAGCATGTTTTCACAAAAGGAGTCTTTGAACCTAACACCCCCTTTTGTGAAAACATGCTAGATCTTGTGTGCCTTTAAGCTTTAAAAGCCAGTAACTCGTGTTTTTGCCGTTTTCTTGAAAGGGCAAATGACAGTTGAAGACTTTTCTGGCCTTTCTATCCCATAATTGACTTGACTTAGATCCATCCCATAATTTCTTTATTTGAGACCTAGAGGTTATGCTTAGGTTAGAAAAAGGCCATTTTCTGGTATTGTTACTCAAAATACAGTAAACTTCCATCGATTAATCGCCATCGCCATTAAGAGAACGTTGTATTGCCGTATAGTGCATCGAAATCCATTAAAAGCTCGAGAAATGGCGCCACTTTGAAGATTTTAGGGTACACAAGTAACTTTGAGAGATTAAGGTTAGCTTACAAAAAAACGCATTTTCGGGTTTTCTACTCCAAATACGGCAAAACTGGCACGCTAGTCTTAAAGTACTGGAAGAGACCGTTGTTTTGACGTGTAGTACATCGAAAGCCATTAAAAGCTCTAGAAATGGCGCCACTTTGAAGATTTTAGGGTACACAAGATTCTTGTTTGCCTTTAAGCTTTAAAAGCCAGTAACTCGTGTTTTTGCCGTTTTCTTGAAAGGGCAAATGACACTTGAAGACTTTTCTGGCCTTTCTATCCCATAATTGACTTGACTTAGATCCATCCCATAATTTCTTTATTTGAGACCTAGAGGTTATGCTTAGGTTAGAAAAAGGCCATTTTCTGGTATTGTTACTCAAAATACAGTAAACTTCCATCGATTAAACGCCATTTCCATTAAGAGAACGTTGTATTGCCGTATAGTGCATCGAAATCCATTAAAAGCTCGAGAAATGGCGCCACTTTGAAGATTTTAGGGTACACAAGTAACTTTGAGAGCTTAAGGTTAGCTTACAAAAAAAAACATTTTCGGGTTTTCTACTCCAAATACGGCAAAACTGGCACGCTAGTCTTAAAGTACTGGAAGAGACCGTTGTTTTGACGTGTAGTACATCGAAATCCATTAAAAGCTCTAGAAATGGCGCCACTTTGAAGATTTTAGGGTACACAAGATCTAGCATGTTTTCACAAAAGGAGTCTTTGAACCTAACACCCCCTTTTGTGAAAACATGCTAGATCTTGTGTGCCTTTAAGCTTTAAAAGCCAGTAACTCGTGTTTTTGCCGTTTTCTTGAAAGGGCAAATGACAGTTGAAGACTTTTCTGGCCTTTCTATCCCATAATTGACTTGACTTAGATCCATCCCATAATTTCTTTATTTGAGACCTAGAGGTTATGCTTAGGTTAGAAAAGGCCATTTTCTGGTATTGTTACTCAAAATACAGTAAACTTCCATCGATTAAACGCCATCTACATTAAGAGAACGTTGTATTGCCGTATAGTGCATCGAAATCCATTAAAAGGTCGAGCAATGGCGCCACTTTGTAGATTTTAGGGTACACAAGTAACTTTGAGAGATTAAGGTTAGCTTACAAAAAAACACATTTTCGGGTTTTCTACTCCAAATACGGCAAAACTGGCACGCTAGTCTTAAAGTACTGGAAGAGACCGTTGTTTTGACGTGTAGTACATCGAAATCCATTAAAAGCTCTAGAAATGGCGCCACTTTGAAGATTTTAGGGTACAAAAGATCTAGCATGTTTTCACAAAAGGAGTCTTTGAACCTAACACCCCCTTTTGTGAAAACATGCTAGATCTTGTGTGCCTTTAAGCTTTAAAAGCCAGTAACTCGTGTTTTTGCCGTTTTCTTGAAAGGGCAAATGACAGTTGAAGACTTTTCTGGCCTTTCTATCCCATAATTGACTTGACTTAGATCCATCCCATAATTTCTTTATTTGAGACCTAGAGGTTATGCTTAGGTTAGAAAAGGCCATTTTCTGGTATTGTTACTCAAAATACAGTAAACTTCCATCGATTAAACGCCATCTACATTAAGAGAACGTTGTATTGCCGTATAGTGCATCGAAATCCATTAAAAGGTCGAGCAATGGCGCCACTTTGTAGATTTTAGGGTACACAAGTAACTTTGAGAGATTAAGGTTAGCTTACAAAAAAACACATTTTCGGGTTTTCTACTCCAAATACGGCAAAACTGGCACGCTAGTCTTAAAGTACTGGAAGAGACCGTCGTTTTGACGTGTAGTACATCGAAATCCATTAAAAGCTCTAGAAATGGCGCCACTTTGAAGATTTTAGGGTACACAAGATCTAGCATGTTTTCACAAAAGGAGTCTTTGAACCTAACACCCCCTTTTGTGAAAACATGCTAGATCTTGTGTGCCTTTAAGCTTTAAAAGCCAGTAACTCGTGTTTTTGCCGTTTTCTTGAAAGGGCAAATGACAGTTGAAGACTTTTCTGGCCTTTCTATCCCATAATTGACTTGACTTAGATCCATCCCATAATTTCTTTATTTGAGACCTAGAGGTTATGCTTAGGTTAGAAAAAGGCCATTTTCTGGTATTGTTACTCAAAATACAGTAAACTTCCATCGATTAATCGCCATCGCCATTAAGAGAACGTTGTATTGCCGTATAGTGCATCGAAATCCATTAAAAGCTCGAGAAATGGCGCCACTTTGAAGATTTTAGGGTACACAAGTAACTTTGAGAGATTAAGGTTAGCTTACAAAAAAACGCATTTTCGGGTTTTCTACTCCAAATACGGCAAAACTGGCACGCTAGTCTTAAAGTACTGGAAGAGACCGTTGTTTTGACGTGTAGTACATCGAAAGCCATTAAAAGCTCTAGAAATGGCGCCACTTTGAAGATTTTAGCGTACACAAGATTCTTGTTTGCCTTTAAGCTTTAAAAGCCAGTAACTCGTGTTTTTGCCGTTTTCTTGAAAGGGCAAATGACACTTGAAGACTTTTCTGGCCTTTCTATCCCATAATTGACTTGATTTAGATCCATCCCATAATTTCTTTATTTGAGACCTAGAGGTTATGCTTAGGTTAGAAAAAGGCCATTTTCTGGTATTGTTACTCAAAATACAGTAAACTTCCATCGATTAAACGCCATCTCCATTAAGAGAACGTTGTATTGCCGTATAGTGCATCGAAATCCATTAAAAGCTCGAGAAATGGCGCCACTTTGAAGATTTTAGGGTACACAAGTAACTTTGAGAGCTTAAGGTTAGCTTACAAAAAAAAACATTTTCGGGTTTTCTACTCCAAATACGGCAAAACTGGCACGCTAGTCTTAAAGTACTGGAAGAGACCGTTGTTTTGACGTGTAGTACATCGAAATCCATTAAAAGCTCTAGAAATGGCGCCACTTTGAAGATTTTAGGGTACACAAGATCTAGCATGTTTTCACAAAAGGAGTCTTTGAACCTAACACCCCCTTTTGTGAAAACATGCTAGATCTTGTGTGCCTTTAAGCTTTAAAAGCCAGTAACTCGTGTTTTTGCCGTTTTCTTGAAAGGGCAAATGACAGTTGAAGACTTTTCTGGCCTTTCTATCCCATAATTGACTTGACTTAGATCCATCCCATAATTTCTTTATTTGAGACCTAGAGGTTATGCTTAGGTTAGAAAAAGGCCATTTTCTGGTATTGTTACTCAAAATACAGTAAACTTCCATCGATTAATCGCCATCGCCATTAAGAGAACGTTGTATTGCCGTATAGTGCATCGAAATCCATTAAAAGCTCGAGAAATGGCGCCACTTTGAAGATTTTAGGGTACACAAGTAACTTTGAGAGATTAAGGTTAGCTTACAAAAAAACGCATTTTCGGGTTTTCTACTCCAAATACGGCAAAACTGGCACGCTAGTCTTAAAGTACTGGAAGAGACCGTTGTTTTGACGTGTAGTACATCGAAAGCCATTAAAAGCTCTAGAAATGGCGCCACTTTGAAGATTTTAGGGTACACAAGATTCTTGTTTGCCTTTAAGCTTTAAAAGCCAGTAACTCGTGTTTTTGCCGTTTTCTTGAAAGGGCAAATGACACTTGAAGACTTTTCTGGCCTTTCTATCCCACAATTGACATGACTTAGATCCATCCCATAATTTCTTTATTTGAGACCTAGAGGTTATGCTTAGGTTAGAAAAAGGCCATTTTCTGGTATTGTTACTCAAAATACAGTAAACTTCCATCGATTAAACGCCATCTTCATTAAGAGAACGTTGTATTGCCGTATAGTGCATCGAAATCCATTAAAAGCTCGAGAAATGGCGCCACTTTGAAGATTTTAGGGTACACAAGTAACTTTGAGAGATTAAGGTTAGCTTACAAAAAAACACATTTTCGGGTTTTCTACTCCAAATACGGCAAAACTGGCACGCTAGTCTTAAAGTACTGGAAGAGACCGTTGTTTTGACGTGTAGTACATCGAAATCCATTAAAAGCTCTAGAAATGGCGCCACTTTGAAGATTTTAGGGTACAAAAGATCTAGCATGTTTTCACAAAAGGAGTCTTTGAACCTAACACCCCCTTTTGTGAAAACATGCTAGATCTTGTGTGCCTTTAAGCTTTAAAAGCCAGTAACTCGTGTTTTTGCCGTTTTCTTGAAAGGGCAAATGACAGTTGAAGACTTTTCTGGCCTTTCTATCCCATAATTGACTTGACTTAGATCCATCCCATAATTTCTTTATTTGAGACCTAGAGGTTATGCTTAGGTTAGAAAAGGCCATTTTCTGGTATTGTTACTCAAAATACAGTAAACTTCCATCGATTAAACGCCATCTACATTAAGAGAACGTTGTATTGCCGTATAGTGCATCGAAATCCATTAAAAGGTCGAGCAATGGCGCCACTTTGTAGATTTTAGGGTACACAAGTAACTTTGAGAGATTAAGGTTAGCTTACAAAAAAACACATTTTCGGGTTTTCTACTCCAAATACGGCAAAACTGGCACGCTAGTCTTAAAGTACTGGAAGAGACCGTTGTTTTGACGTGTAGTACATCGAAATCCATTAAAAGCTCTAGAAATGGCGCCACTTTGAAGATTTTAGGGTACACAAGATCTAGCATGTTTTCACAAAAGGAGTCTTTGAACCTAACACCCCCTTTTGTGAAAACATGCTAGATCTTGTGTGCCTTTAAGCTTTAAAAGCCAGTAACTCGTGTTTTTGCCGTTTTCTTGAAAGGGCAAATGACAGTTGAAGACTTTTCTGGCCTTTCTATCCCATAATTGACTTGACTTAGATCCATCCCATAATTTCTTTATTTGAGACCTAGAGGTTATGCTTAGGTTAGAAAAAGGCCATTTTCTGGTATTGTTACTCAAAATACAGTAAACTTCCATCGATTAATCGCCATCGCCATTAAGAGAACGTTGTATTGCCGTATTGTGCATCGAAATCCATTAAAAGCTCGAGAAATGGCGCCACTTTGAAGATTTTAGGGTACACAAGTAACTTTGAGAGATTAAGGTTAGCTTACAAAAAAACGCATTTTCGGGTTTTCTACTCCAAATACGGCAAAACTGGCACGCTAGTCTTAAAGTACTGGAAGAGACCGTTGTTTTGACGTGTAGTACATCGAAAGCCATTAAAAGCTCTAGAAATGGCGCCACTTTGAAGATTTTAGGGTACACAAGATTCTTGTTTGCCTTTAAGCTTTAAAACCCAGTAACTCGTGTTTTTGCCGTTTTCTTGAAAGGGCAAATGACACTTGAAGACTTTTCTGGCCTTTCTATCCCATAATTGACTTGACTTAGATCCATCCCATAATTTCTTTATTTGAGACCTAGAGGTTATGCTTAGGTTAGAAAAAGGCCATTTTCTGGTATTGTTACTCAAAATACAGTAAACTTCCATCGATTAAACGCCATTTCCATTAAGAGAACGTTGTATTGCCGTATAGTGCATCGAAATCCATTAAAAGCTCGAGAAATGGCGCCACTTTGAAGATTTTAGGGTACACAAGTAACTTTGAGAGATTAAGGTTAGCTTACAAAAAAAAACATTTTCGGGTTTTCTACTCCAAATACGGCAAAACTGGCACGCTAGTCTTAAAGTACTGGAAGAGACCGTTGTTTTGACGTGTAGTACATCGAAATCCATTAAAAGCTCTAGAAATGGCGCCACTTTGAAGATTTTAGGGTACACAAGATCTAGCATGTTTTCACAAAAGGAGTCTTTGAACCTAACACCCCCTTTTGTGAAAACATGCTAGATCTTGTGTGCCTTTTAGCTTTAAAAGCCAGTAACTCGTGTTTTTGCCGTTTTCTTGAAAGGGCAAATGACAGTTGAAGACTTTTCTGGCCTTTCTATCCCATAATTGACTTGACTTAGATCCATCCCATAATTTCTTTATTTGAGACCTAGAGGTTATGCTTAGGTTAGAAAAGGCCATTTTCTGGTATTGTTACTCAAAATACAGTAAACTTCCATCGATTAAACGCCATCTACATTAAGAGAACGTTGTATTGCCGTATAGTGCATCGAAATCCATTAAAAGGTCGAGCAATGGCGCCACTTTGTAGATTTTAGGGTACACAAGTAACTTTGAGAGATTAAGGTTAGCTTACAAAAAAACACATTTTCGGGTTTTCTACTCCAAATACGGCAAAACTGGCACGCTAGTCTTAAAGTACTGGAAGAGACCGTTGTTTTGACGTGTAGTACATCGAAATCCATTAAAAGCTCTAGAAATGGCGCCACTTTGAAGATTTTAGGGTACAAAAGATCTAGCATGTTTTCACAAAAGGAGTCTTTGAACCTAACACCCCCTTTTGTGAAAACATGCTAGATCTTGTGTGCCTTTAAGCTTTAAAAGCCAGTAACTCGTGTTTTTGCCGTTTTCTTGAAAGGGCAAATGACAGTTGAAGACTTTTCTGGCCTTTCTATCCCATAATTGACTTGACTTAGATCCATCCCATAATTTCTTTATTTGAGACCTAGAGGTTATGCTTAGGTTAGAAAAGGCCATTTTCTGGTATTGTTACTCAAAATACAGTAAACTTCCATCGATTAAACGCCATCTACATTAAGAGAACGTTGTATTGCCGTATAGTGCATCGAAATCCATTAAAAGGTCGAGCAATGGCGCCACTTTGTAGATTTTAGGGTACACAAGTAACTTTGAGAGATTAAGGTTAGCTTACAAAAAAACACATTTTCGGGTTTTCTACTCCAAATACGGCAAAACTGGCACGCTAGTCTTAAAGTACTGGAAGAGACCGTTGTTTTGACGTGTAGTACATCGAAATCCATTAAAAGCTCTAGAAATGGCGCCACTTTGAAGATTTTAGGGTACACAAGATCTAGCATGTTTTCACAAAAGGAGTCTTTGAACCTAACACCCCCTTTTGTGAAAACATGCTAGATCTTGTGTGCCTTTAAGCTTTAAAAGCCAGTAACTCGTGTTTTTGCCGTTTTCTTGAAAGGGCAAATGACAGTTGAAGACTTTTCTGGCCTTTCTATCCCATAATTGACTTGACTTAGATCCATCCCATAATTTCTTTATTTGAGACCTAGAGGTTATGCTTAGGTTAGAAAAAGGCCATTTTCTGGTATTGTTACTCAAAATACAGTAAACTTCCATCGATTAATCGCCATCGCCATTAAGAGAACGTTGTATTGCCGTATAGTGCATCGAAATCCATTAAAAGCTCGAGAAATGGCGCCACTTTGAAGATTTTAGGGTACACAAGTAACTTTGAGAGATTAAGGTTAGCTTACAAAAAAACGCATTTTCGGGTTTTCTACTCCAAATACGGCAAAACTGGCACGCTAGTCTTAAAGTACTGGAAGAGACCGTTGTTTTGACGTGTAGTACATCGAAAGCCATTAAAAGCTCTAGAAATGGCGCCACTTTGAAGATTTTAGGGTACACAAGATTCTTGTTTGCCTTTAAGCTTTAAAAGCCAGTAACTCGTGTTTTTGCCGTTTTCTTGAAAGGGCAAATGACACTTGAAGACTTTTCTGGCCTTTCTATCCCATAATTGACTTGACTTAGATCCATCCCATAATTTCTTTATTTGAGACCTAGAGGTTATGCTTAGGTTAGAAAAAGGCCATTTTCTGGTATTGTTACTCAAAATACAGTAAACTTCCATCGATTAAACGCCATTTCCATTAAGAGAACGTTGTATTGCCGTATAGTGCATCGAAATCCATTAAAAGCTCGAGAAATGGCGCCACTTTGAAGATTTTAGGGTACACAAGTAACTTTGAGAGATTAAGGTTAGCTTACAAAAAAAAACATTTTCGGGTTTTCTACTCCAAATACGGCAAAACTGGCACGCTAGTCTTAAAGTACTGGAAGAGACCGTTGTTTTGACGTGTAGTACATCGAAATCCATTAAAAGCTCTAGAAATGGCGCCACTTTGAAGATTTTAGGGTACACAAGATCTAGCATGTTTTCACAAAAGGAGTCTTTGAACCTAACACCCCCTTTTGTGAAAACATGCTAGATCTTGTGTGCCTTTTAGCTTTAAAAGCCAGTAACTCGTGTTTTTGCCGTTTTCTTGAAAGGGCAAATGACAGTTGAAGACTTTTCTGGCCTTTCTATCCCATAATTGACTTGACTTAGATCCATCCCATAATTTCTTTATTTGAGACCTAGAGGTTATGCTTAGGTTAGAAAAGGCCATTTTCTGGTATTGTTACTCAAAATACAGTAAACTTCCATCGATTAAACGCCATCTACATTAAGAGAACGTTGTATTGCCGTATAGTGCATCGAAATCCATTAAAAGGTCGAGCAATGGCGCCACTTTGTAGATTTTAGGGTACACAAGTAACTTTGAGAGATTAAGGTTAGCTTACAAAAAAACACATTTTCGGGTTTTCTACTCCAAATACGGCAAAACTGGCACGCTAGTCTTAAAGTACTGGAAGAGACCGTTGTTTTGACGTGTAGTACATCGAAATCCATTAAAAGCTCTAGAAATGGCGCCACTTTGAAGATTTTAGGGTACACAAGATCTAGCATGTTTTCACAAAAGGAGTCTTTGAACCTAACACCCCCTTTTGTGAAAACATGCTAGATCTTGTGTGCCTTTAAGCTTTAAAAGCCAGTAACTCGTGTTTTTGCCGTTTTCTTGAAAGGGCAAATGACAGTTGAAGACTTTTCTGGCCTTTCTATCCCATAATTGACTTGACTTAGATCCATCCCATAATTTCTTTATTTGAGACCTAGAGGTTATGCTGAGGTTAGAAAAGGCCATTTTCTGGTATTGTTACTCAAAATACAGTAAACTTCCATCGATTAAACGCCATCTACATTAAGAGAACGTTGTATTGCCGTATAGTGCATCGAAATCCATTAAAAGGTCGAGCAATGGCGCCACTTTGTAGATTTTAGGGTACACAAGTAACTTTGAGAGATTAAGGTTAGCTTACAAAAAAACACATTTTCGGGTTTTCTACTCCAAATACGGCAAAACTGTCACGCTAGTCTTAAAGTACTGGAAGAGACCGTTGTTTTGACGTGTAGTACATCGAAATCCATTAAAAGCTCTAGAAATGGCGCCACTTTGAAGATTTTAGGGTACACAAGATCTAGCATGTTTTCACAAAAGGAGTCTTTGAACCTAACACCCCCTTTTGTGAAAACATGCTAGATCTTGTGTGCCTTTAAGCTTTAAAAGCCAGTAACTCGTGTTTTTGCCGTTTTCTTGAAAGGGCAAATGACAGTTGAAGACTTTTCTGGCCTTTCTATCCCATAATTGACTTGACTTAGATCCATCCCATAATTTCTTTATTTGAGACCTAGAGGTTATGCTTAGGTTAGAAAAAGGCCATTTTCTGGTATTGTTACTCAAAATACAGTAAACTTCCATCGATTAATCGCCATCGCCATTAAGAGAACGTTGTATTGCCGTATAGTGCATCGAAATCCATTAAAAGCTCGAGAAATGGCGCCACTTTGAAGATTTTAGGGTACACAAGTAACTTTGAGAGATTAAGGTTAGCTTACAAAAAAACGCATTTTCGGGTTTTCTACTCCAAATACGGCAAAACTGGCACGCTAGTCTTAAAGTACTGGAAGAGACCGTTGTTTTGACGTGTAGTACATCGAAAGCCATTAAAAGCTCTAGAAATGGCGCCACTTTGAAGATTTTAGGGTACACAAGATTCTTGTTTGCCTTTAAGCTTTAAAAGCCAGTAACTCGTGTTTTTGCCGTTTTCTTGAAAGGGCAAATGACACTTGAAGACTTTTCTGGCCTTTCTATCCCATAATTGACTTGACTTAGATCCATCCCATAATTTCTTTATTTGAGACCTAGAGGTTATGCTTAGGTTAGAAAAAGGCCATTTTCTGGTATTGTTACTCAAAATACAGTAAACTTCCATCGATTAAACGCCATTTCCATTAAGAGAACGTTGTATTGCCGTATAGTGCATCGAAATCCATTAAAAGCTCGAGAAATGGCGCCACTTTGAAGATTTTAGGGTACACAAGTAACTTTGAGAGCTTAAGGTTAGCTTACAAAAAAAAACATTTTCGGGTTTTCTACTCCAAATACGGCAAAACTGGCACGCTAGTCTTAAAGTACTGGAAGAGACCGTTGTTTTGACGTGTAGTACATCGAAATCCATTAAAAGCTCTAGAAATGGCGCCACTTTGAAGATTTTAGGGTACACAAGATCTAGCATGTTTTCACAAAAGGAGTCTTTGAACCTAACACCCCCTTTTGTGAAAACATGCTAGATCTTGTGTGCCTTTAAGCTTTAAAAGCCAGTAACTCGTGTTTTTGCCGTTTTCTTGAAAGGGCAAATGACAGTTGAAGACTTTTCTGGCCTTTCTATCCCATAATTGACTTGACTTAGATCCATCCCATAATTTCTTTATTTGAGACCTAGAGGTTATGCTTAGGTTAGAAAAGGCCATTTTCTGGTATTGTTACTCAAAATACAGTAAACTTCCATCGATTAAACGCCATCTACATTAAGAGAACGTTGTATTGCCGTATAGTGCATCGAAATCCATTAAAAGGTCGAGCAATGGCGCCACTTTGTAGATTTTAGGGTACACAAGTAACTTTGAGAGATTAAGGTTAGCTTACAAAAAAACACATTTTCGGGTTTTCTACTCCAAATACGGCAAAACTGGCACGCTAGTCTTAAAGTACTGGAAGAGACCGTTGTTTTGACGTGTAGTACATCGAAATCCATTAAAAGCTCTAGAAATGGCGCCACTTTGAAGATTTTAGGGTACACAAGATCTAGCATGTTTTCACAAAAGGAGTCTTTGAACCTAACACCCCCTTTTGTGAAAACATGCTAGATCTTGTGTGCCTTTAAGCTTTAAAAGCCAGTAACTCGTGTTTTTGCCGTTTTCTTGAAAGGGCAAATGACAGTTGAAGACTTTTCTGGCCTTTCTATCCCATAATTGACTTGACTTAGATCCATCCCATAATTTCTTTATTTGAGACCTAGAGGTTATGCTTAGGTTAGAAAAAGGCCATTTTCTGGTATTGTTACTCAAAATACAGTAAACTTCCATCGATTAATCGCCATCGCCATTAAGAGAACGTTGTATTGCCGTATAGTGCATCGAAATCCATTAAAAGCTCGAGAAATGGCGCCACTTTGAAGATTTTAGGGTACACAAGTAACTTTGAGAGATTAAGGTTAGCTTACAAAAAAACACATTTTCGGGTTTTCTACTCCAAATACGGCAAAACTGGCACGCTAGTCTTAAAGTACTGGAAGAGACCGTTGTTTTGACGTGTAGTACATCGAAAGCCATTAAAAGCTCTAGAAATGGCGCCACTTTGAAGATTTTAGGGTACACAAGATTCTTGTTTGCCTTTAAGCTTTAAAAGCCAGTAACTCGTGTTTTTGCCGTTTTCTTGAAAGGGCAAATGACAGTTGAAGACTTTTCTGGCCTTTCTATCCCATAATTGACTTGACTTAGATCCATCCCATAATTTCTTTATTTGAGACCTAGAGGTTATGCTCAGGTTAGAAAAAGGCCATTTTCTGGTATTGTTACTCAAAATACAGTAAACTTCCATCGATTAATCGCCATCGCCATTAAGAGAACGTTGTATTGCCGTATAGTGCATCGAAATCCATTAAAAGCTCGAGAAATGGCGCCACTTTGAAGATTTTAGGGTACACAAGTAACTTTGAGAGATTAAGGTTAGCTTACAAAAAAACGCATTTTCGGGTTTTCTACTCCAAATACGGCAAAACTGGCACGCTAGTCTTAAAGTACTGGAAGAGACCGTTGTTTTGACGTGTAGTACATCGAAAGCCATTAAAAGCTCTAGAAATGGCGCCACTTTGAAGATTTTAGGGTACACAAGATTCTTGTTTGCCTTTAAGCTTTAAAAGCCAGTAACTCGTGTTTTTGCCGTTTTCTTGAAAGGGCAAATGACACTTGAAGACTTTTCTGGCCTTTCTATCCCATAATTGACTTGACTTAGATCCATCCCATAATTTCTTTATTTGAGACCTAGAGGTTATGCTTAGGTTAGAAAAAGGCCATTTTCTGGTATTGTTACTCAAAATACAGTAAACTTCCATCGATTAAACGCCATCTCCATTAAGAGAACGTTGTATTGCCGTATAGTGCATCGAAATCCATTAAAAGCTCGAGAAATGGCGCCACTTTGAAGATTTTAGGGTACACAAGTAACTTTGAGAGCTTAAGGTTAGCTTACAAAAAAAAACATTTTCGGGTTTTCTACTCCAAATACGGCAAAACTGGCACGCTAGTCTTAAAGTACTGGAAGAGACCGTTGTTTTGACGTGTAGTACATCGAAATCCATTAAAAGCTCTAGAAATGGCGCCACTTTGAAGATTTTAGGGTACACAAGATTCTTGTGTGCCTTTAAGCTTTAAAACCCAGTAACTCGTGTTTTTGCCGTTTTCTTGAAAGGGCAAATGACAGTTGAAGACTTTTCTGGCCTTTCTATCCCACAATTGACATGACTTAGATCCATCCCATAATTTCTTTATTTGAGACCTAGAGGTTATGCTTAGGTTAGAAAAAGGCCATTTTCTGGTATTGTTACTCAAAATACAGTAAACTTCCATCGATTAAACGCCATCTACATTAAGAGAACGTTGTATTGCCGTATAGTGCATCGAAATCCATTAAAAGCTCGAGAAATGGCGCCACTTTGAAGATTTTAGGGTACACAAGTAACTTTGAGAGATTAAGGTTAGCTTACAAAAAAAAACATTTTCGGGTTTTCTACTCCAAATACGGCAAAACTGGCACGCTAGTCTTAAAGTACTGGAAGAGACCGTTGTTTTGACGTGTAGTACATCGAAATCCATTAAAAGCTCTAGAAATGGCGCCACTTTGAAGATTTTAGGGTACACAAGATCTAGCATGTTTTCACAAAAGGAGTCTTTGAACCTAACACCCCCTTTTGTGAAAACATGCTAGATCTTGTGTGCCTTTAAGCTTTAAAAGCCAGTAACTCGTGTTTTTGCCGTTTTCTTGAAAGGGCAAATGACAGTTGAAGACTTTTCTGGCCTTTCTATCCCATAATTGACTTGACTTAGATCCATCCCATAATTTCTTTATTTGAGACCTAGAGGTTATGCTTAGGTTAGAAAAGGCCATTTTCTGGTATTGTTACTCAAAATACAGTAAACTTCCATCGATTAAACGCCATCTACATTAAGAGAACGTTGTATTGCCGTATAGTGCATCGAAATCCATTAAAAGGTCGAGCAATGGCGCCACTTTGTAGATTTTAGGGTACACAAGTAACTTTGAGAGATTAAGGTTAGCTTACAAAAAAACACATTTTCGGGTTTTCTACTCCAAATACGGCAAAACTGGCACGCTAGTCTTAAAGTACTGGAAGAGACCGTTGTTTTGACGTGTAGTTCATCGAAATCCATTAAAAGCTCTAGAAATGGCGCCACTTTGAAGATTTTAGGGTACACAAGATCTAGCATGTTTTCACAAAAGGAGTCTTTGAACCTAACACCCCCTTTTGTGAAAACATGCTAGATCTTGTGTGCCTTTAAGCTTTAAAAGCCAGTAACTCGTGTTTTTGCCGTTTTCTTGAAAGGGCAAATGACAGTTGAAGACTTTTCTGGCCTTTCTATCCCACAATTGACATGACTTAGATCCATCCCATAATTTCTTTATTTGAGACCTAGAGGTTATGCTTAGGTTAGAAAAAGGCCATTTTCTGGTATTGTTACTCAAAATACAGTAAACTTCCATCGATTAAACGCCATCTACATTAAGAGAACGTTGTATTGCCGTATAGTGCATCGAAATCCATTAAAAGCTCGAGAAATGGCGCCACTTTGTAGATTTTAGGGTACACAAGTAACTTTGAGAGCTTAAGGTTAGCTTACAAAAAAAAACATTTTCGGGTTTTCTACTCCAAATACGGCAAAACTGGCACGCTAGTCTTAAAGTACTGGAAGAGACCGTTGTTTTGACGTGTAGTACATCGAAATCCATTAAAAGCTCTAGAAATGGCGCCACTTTGAAGATTTTAGGGTACACAAGATTCTTGTGTGCCTTTAAGCTTTAAAAGCCAGTAACTCGTGTTTTTGCCGTTTTCTTGAAAGGGCAAATGACAGTTGAAGACTTTTCTGGCCTTTCTATCCCATAATTGACTTGACTTAGATCCATCCCATAATTTCTTTATTTGAGACCTAGAGGTTATGCTTAGGTTAGAAAAGGCCATTTTCTGGTATTGTTACTCAAAATACAGTAAACTTCCATCGATTAAACGCCATCTACATTAAGAGAACGTTGTATTGCCGTATAGTGCATCGAAATCCATTAAAAGGTCGAGCAATGGCGCCACTTTGTAGATTTTAGGGTACACAAGTAACTTTGAGAGATTAAGGTTAGCTTACAAAAAAACACATTTTCGGGTTTTCTACTCCAAATACGGCAAAACTGGCACGCTAGTCTTAAAGTACTGGAAGAGACCGTTGTTTTGACGTGTAGTTCATCGAAATCCATTAAAAGCTCTAGAAATGGCGCCACTTTGAAGATTTTAGGGTACACAAGATCTAGCATGTTTTCACAAAAGGAGTCTTTGAACCTAACACCCCCTTTTGTGAAAACATGCTAGATCTTGTGTGCCTTTAAGCTTTAAAAGCCAGTAACTCGTGTTTTTGCCGTTTTCTTGAAAGGGCAAATGACAGTTGAAGACTTTTCTGGCCTTTCTATCCCACAATTGACATGACTTAGATCCATCCCATAATTTCTTTATTTGAGACCTAGAGGTTATGCTTAGGTTAGAAAAAGGCCATTTTCTGGTATTGTTACTCAAAATACAGTAAACTTCCATCGATTAAACGCCATCTACATTAAGAGAACGTTGTATTGCCGTATAGTGCATCGAAATCCATTAAAAGCTCGAGAAATGGCGCCACTTTGTAGATTTTAGGGTACACAAGTAACTTTGAGAGCTTAAGGTTAGCTTACAAAAAAAAACATTTTCGGGTTTTCTACTCCAAATACGGCAAAACTGGCACGCTAGTCTTAAAGTACTGGAAGAGACCGTTGTTTTGACGTGTAGTACATCGAAAGCCATTAAAAGCTCTAGAAATGGCGCCACTTTGAAGATTTTAGGGTACACAAGATTCTTGTTTGCCTTTAAGCTTTAAAAGCCAGTAACTCGTGTTTTTGCCGTTTTCTTGAAAGGGCAAATGACACTTGAAGACTTTTCTGGCCTTTCTATCCCATAATTGACTTGACTTAGATCCATCCCATAATTTCTTTATTTGAGACCTAGAGGTTATGCTTAGGTTAGAAAAAGGCCATTTTCTGGTATTGTTACTCAAAATACAGTAAACTTCCATCGATTAAACGCCATTTCCATTAAGAGAACGTTGTATTGCCGTATAGTGCATCGAAATCCATTAAAAGCTCGAGAAATGGCGCCACTTTGAAGATTTTAGGGTACACAAGTAACTTTGAGAGATTAAGGTTAGCTTACAAAAAAAAACATTTTCGGGTTTTCTACTCCAAATACGGCAAAACTGGCACGCTAGTCTTAAAGTACTGGAAGAGACCGTTGTTTTGACGTGTAGTACATCGAAATCCATTAAAAGCTCTAGAAATGGCGCCACTTTGAAGATTTTAGGGTACACAAGATCTAGCATGTTTTCACAAAAGGAGTCTTTGAACCTAACACCCCCTTTTGTGAAAACATGCTAGATCTTGTGTGCCTTTTAGCTTTAAAAGCCAGTAACTCGTGTTTTTGCCGTTTTCTTGAAAGGGCAAATGACAGTTGAAGACTTTTCTGGCCTTTCTATCCCATAATTGACTTGACTTAGATCCATCCCATAATTTCTTTATTTGAGACCTAGAGGTTATGCTTAGGTTAGAAAAGGCCATTTTCTGGTATTGTTACTCAAAATACAGTAAACTTCCATCGATTAAACGCCATCTACATTAAGAGAACGTTGTATTGCCGTATAGTGCATCGAAATCCATTAAAAGGTCGAGCAATGGCGCCACTTTGTAGATTTTAGGGTACACAAGTAACTTTGAGAGATTAAGGTTAGCTTACAAAAAAACACATTTTCGGGTTTTCTACTCCAAATACGGCAAAACTGGCACGCTAGTCTTAAAGTACTGGAAGAGACCGTTGTTTTGACGTGTAGTACATCGAAATCCATTAAAAGCTCTAGAAATGGCGCCACTTTGAAGATTTTAGGGTACACAAGATCTAGCATGTTTTCACAAAAGGAGTCTTTGAACCTAACACCCCCTTTTGTGAAAACATGCTAGATCTTGTGTGCCTTTAAGCTTTAAAAGCCAGTAACTCGTGTTTTTGCCGTTTTCTTGAAAGGGCAAATGACAGTTGAAGACTTTTCTGGCCTTTCTATCCCATAATTGACTTGACTTAGATCCATCCCATAATTTCTTTATTTGAGACCTAGAGGTTATGCTTAGGTTAGAAAAGGCCATTTTCTGGTATTGTTACTCAAAATACAGTAAACTTCCATCGATTAAACGCCATCTACATTAAGAGAACGTTGTATTGCCGTATAGTGCATCGAAATCCATTAAAAGGTCGAGCAATGGCGCCACTTTGTAGATTTTAGGGTACACAAGTAACTTTGAGAGATTAAGGTTAGCTTACAAAAAAACACATTTTCGGGTTTTCTACTCCAAATACGGCAAAACTGGCACGCTAGTCTTAAAGTACTGGAAGAGACCGTTGTTTTGACGTGTAGTACATCGAAATCCATTAAAAGCTCTAGAAATGGCGCCACTTTGAAGATTTTAGGGTACACAAGATTCTTGTGTGCCCTTTAGCTTTAAAAGCCAGTAACTCGTGTTTCTGCCGTTTTCGTGAAAGCGCAAATGACAGTTTACGACTTTTCTGGCTTTCTTTCCAATAATTGATCTCTAGGTATTTTATGAGGGTGGTGTGGGGTGGGGAGGAGTAGTTCAAAAAATTTCGCGAAAAACCAACTTTGCCTGACGTATGGCGCAACGATTTGCTTAGTGAAAGATGTACATTTTCCACTAGGTGTGAGAAAAAAGGTGCATTTTTGGGATGAAAAGGTTGAAAAGTGAGTTACTGGCTTTTAAGAAGCCAACAAGTACGCATTAATTTACTTGTGTAACCTAAATTTCGAAGTGGCGCCATTTCTCGACCTTTTAATGGGTTTCGATGCACTACACGGCAATACGACGTTCTCTTCCTGTAGATCAAGTTTAATTGATGGAATTGTGCTGTATTTTCAGTAAAAATACCAGAACATGGCCTTTTCCTAACCTAACCCTAACCTCTAGCTCTCGAATAAAGAAATTATGGGATAGATCTCACACAATTAAATTATGGGATAGAAAGGCCAGAAAAGTCGTAAACTGTCAGTTGCCGTTTCAAGAAAACGGCAAAAACACGAGTTACTGGCTTATAAAGCTAAAGGCACACAAGATCTAGCATGTTTTCACAAAAGGGGGTTTTAGGTTCTAGGGCTCCTTTTGTGGAAACAGCGTAGATCTTGTGTGCCCTTTAGCTTTAAAAGCCAGTAACTCGTGTTTCTGCCGTTTTCGTGAAAGCGCAAATGACAGTTTACGACTTTTCTGGCTTTCTTTCCAATAATTGATCTCTAGGTATTTTATGAGGGTGGTGTGGGGTGGGGAGGAGTAGTTCAAAAATTTCGCGAAAAACAAACTTTGCCTGACGTATGGCGCAACGATTTGCTTAGTGAAAGATGTACATTTTCCACTAGGTGTGAGAAAAAAGGTGCATTTTTGGGATGAAAAGGTTGAAAAGTGAGTTACTGGCTTTTAAGAAGCCAACAAGTACGCATTAATTTACTTGTGTAACCTAAATTTCGAAGTGGCGCCATTTCTCGACCTTTTAATGGGTTTCGATGCACTACACGGCAATACGACGTTCTCTTCCTGTAGATCAAGTTTAATTGATGGAATTGTGCTGTATTTTCAGTAAAAATACCAGAACATGGCCTTTTCCTAACCTAACCCTAACCTCTAGCTCTCGAATAAAGAAATTATGGGATAGATCTCACACAATTAAATTATGGGATAGAAAGGCCAGAAAAGTCGTAAACTGTCAGTTGCCGTTTCAAGAAAACGGCAAAAACACGAGTTACTGGCTTATAAAGCTAAAGGCACACAAGATCTAGCATGTTTTCACAAAAGGGGGTTTTAGGTTCTAGGGCTCCTTTTGTGGAAACAGCGTAGATCTTGTGTGCCCTTTAGCTTTAAAAGCCAGTAACTCGTGTTTCTGCCGTTTTCGTGAAAGCGCAAATGACAGTTTACGACTTTTCTGGCTTTCTTTCCAATAATTGATCTCTAGGTATTTTATGAGGGTGGTGTGGGGTGGGGAGGAGTAGTTCAAAAAATTTCGCGAAAAACCAACTTTGCCTGACGTATGGCGCAACGATTTGCTTAGTGAAAGATGTACATTTTCCACTAGGTGTGAGAAAAAAGGTGCATTTTTGGGATGAAAAGGTTGAAAAGTGAGTTACTGGCTTTTAAGAAGCCAACAAGTACGCATTAATTTACTTGTGTAACCTAAATTTCGAAGTGGCGCCATTTCTCGACCTTTTAATGGATTTCGATGCACTACACGGCAATACGACGTTCTCTTCCTGTAGATCAAGTTTAATTGATGGAATTGTGCTGTATTTTCAGTAAAAATACCAGAACATGGCCTTTTCCTAACCTAACCCTAACCTCTAGCTCTCGAATAAAGAAATTATGGGATAGATCTCACACAATTAAATTATGGGATAGAAAGGCCAGAAAAGTCGTAAACTGTCAGTTGCCGTTTCAAGAAAACGGCAAAAACACGAGTTACTGGCTTATAAAGCTAAAGGCACACAAGAATTCTTGTGTGCCCTTTAGCTTTAAAAGCCAGTAACTCGTGTTTCTGCCGTTTTCGTGAAAGCGCAAATGACAGTTTACGACTTTTCTGGCTTTCTTTCCAATAATTGATCTCTAGGTATTTTATGAGGGTGGTGTGGGGTGGGGAGGAGTAGTTCAAAAAATTTCGCGAAAAACCAACTTTGCCTGACGTATGGCGCAACGATTTGCTTAGTGAAAGATGTACATTTTCCACTAGGTGTGAGAAAAAAGGTGCATTTTTGGGATGAAAAGGTTGAAAAGTGAGTTACTGGCTTTTAAGAAGCCAACAAGTACGCATTAATTTACTTGTGTAACCTAAATTTCGAAGTGGCGCCATTTCTCGACCTTTTAATGGGTTTCGATGCACTACACGGCAATACGACGTTCTCTTCCTGTAGATCAAGTTTAATTGATGGAATTGTGCTGTATTTTCAGTAAAAATACCAGAACATGGCCTTTTCCTAACCTAACCCTAACCTCTAGCTCTCGAATAAAGAAATTATGGGATAGATCTCACACAATTAAATTATGGGATAGAAAGGCCAGAAAAGTCGTAAACTGTCAGTTGCCGTTTCAAGAAAACGGCAAAAACACGAGTTACTGGCTTATAAAGCTAAAGGCACACAAGATCTAGCATGTTTTCACAAAAGGGGGTTTTAGGTTCTAGGGCTCCTTTTGTGGAAACAGCGTAGATCTTGTGTGCCCTTTAGCTTTAAAAGCCAGTAACTCGTGTTTCTGCCGTTTTCGTGAAAGCGCAAATGACAGTTTACGACTTTTCTGGCTTTCTTTCCAATAATTGATCTCTAGGTATTTTATGAGGGTGGTGTGGGGTGGGGAGGAGTAGTTCAAAAAATTTCGCGAAAAACAAACTTTGCCTGACGTATGGCGCAACGATTTGCTTAGTGAAAGATGTACATTTTCCACTAGGTGTGAGAAAAAAGGTGCATTTTTGGGATGAAAAGGTTGAAAAGTGAGTTACTGGCTTTTAAGAAGCCAACAAGTACGCATTAATTTACTTGTGTAACCTAAATTTCGAAGTGGCGCCATTTCTCGACCTTTTAATGGGTTTCGATGCACTACACGGCAATACGACGTTCTCTTCCTGTAGATCAAGTTTAATTGATGGAATTGTGCTGTATTTTCAGTAAAAATACCAGAACATGGCCTTTTCCTAACCTAACCCTAACCTCTAGCTCTCGAATAAAGAAATTATGGGATAGATCTCACACAATTAAATTATGGGATAGAAAGGCCAGAAAAGTCGTAAACTGTCAGTTGCCGTTTCAAGAAAACGGCAAAAACACGAGTTACTGGCTTATAAAGCTAAAGGCACACAAGATCTAGCATGTTTTCACAAAAGGGGGTTTTAGGTTCTAGGGCTCCTTTTGTGGAAACAGCGTAGATCTTGTGTGCCCTTTAGCTTTAAAAGCCAGTAACTCGTGTTTCTGCCGTTTTCGTGAAAGCGCAAATGACAGTTTACGACTTTTCTGGCTTTCTTTCCAATAATTGATCTCTAGGTATTTTATGAGGGTGGTGTGGGGTGGGGAGGAGTAGTTCAAAAAATTTCGCGAAAAACCAACTTTGCCTGACGTATGGCGCAACGATTTGCTTAGTGAAAGATGTACATTTTCCACTAGGTGTGAGAAAAAAGGTGCATTTTTGGGATGAAAAGGTTGAAAAGTGAGTTACTGGCTTTTAAGAAGCCAACAAGTACGCATTAATTTACTTGTGTAACCTAAATTTCGAAGTGGCGCCATTTCTCGACCTTTTAATGGGTTTCGATGCACTACACGGCAATACGACGTTCTCTTCCTGTAGATCAAGTTTAATTGATGGAATTGTGCTGTATTTTCAGTAAAAATACCAGAACATGGCCTTTTCCTAACCTAACCCTAACCTCTAGCTCTCGAATAAAGAAATTATGGGATAGATCTCACACAATTAAATTATGGGATAGAAAGGCCAGAAAAGTCGTAAACTGTCAGTTGCCGTTTCAAGAAAACGGCAAAAACACGAGTTACTGGCTTATAAAGCTAAAGGCACACAAGATCTAGCATGTTTTCACAAAAGGGGGTTTTAGGTTCTAGGGCTCCTTTTGTGGAAACAGCGTAGATCTTGTGTGCCCTTTAGCTTTAAAAGCCAGTAACTCGTGTTTCTGCCGTTTTCGTGAAAGCGCAAATGACAGTTTACGACTTTTCTGGCTTTCTTTCCAATAATTGATCTCTAGGTATTTTATGAGGGTGGTGTGGGGTGGGGAGGAGTAGTTCAAAAATTTCGCGAAAAACAAACTTTGCCTGACGTATGGCGCAACGATTTGCTTAGTGAAAGATGTACATTTTCCACTAGGTGTGAGAAAAAAGGTGCATTTTTGGGATGAAAAGGTTGAAAAGTGAGTTACTGGCTTTTAAGAAGCCAACAAGTACGCATTAATTTACTTGTGTAACCTAAATTTCGAAGTGGCGCCATTTCTCGACCTTTTAATGGGTTTCGATGCACTACACGGCAATACGACGTTCTCTTCCTGTAGATCAAGTTTAATTGATGGAATTGTGCTGTATTTTCAGTAAAAATACCAGAACATGGCCTTTTCCTAACCTAACCCTAACCTCTAGCTCTCGAATAAAGAAATTATGGGATAGATCTCACACAATTAAATTATGGGATAGAAAGGCCAGAAAAGTCGTAAACTGTCAGTTGCCGTTTCAAGAAAACGGCAAAAACACGAGTTACTGGCTTATAAAGCTAAAGGCACACAAGATCTAGCATGTTTTCACAAAAGGGGGTTTTAGGTTCTAGGGCTCCTTTTGTGGAAACAGCGTAGATCTTGTGTGCCCTTTAGCTTTAAAAGCCAGTAACTCGTGTTTCTGCCGTTTTCGTGAAAGCGCAAATGACAGTTTACGACTTTTCTGGCTTTCTTTCCAATAATTGATCTCTAGGTATTTTATGAGGGTGGTGTGGGGTGGGGAGGAGTAGTTCAAAAAATTTCGCGAAAAACCAACTTTGCCTGACGTATGGCGCAACGATTTGCTTAGTGAAAGATGTACATTTTCCACTAGGTGTGAGAAAAAAGGTGCATTTTTGGGATGAAAAGGTTGAAAAGTGAGTTACTGGCTTTTAAGAAGCCAACAAGTACGCATTAATTTACTTGTGTAACCTAAATTTCGAAGTGGCGCCATTTCTCGACCTTTTAATGGATTTCGATGCACTACACGGCAATACGACGTTCTCTTCCTGTAGATCAAGTTTAATTGATGGAATTGTGCTGTATTTTCAGTAAAAATACCAGAACATGGCCTTTTCCTAACCTAACCCTAACCTCTAGCTCTCGAATAAAGAAATTATGGGATAGATCTCACACAATTAAATTATGGGATAGAAAGGCCAGAAAAGTCGTAAACTGTCAGTTGCCGTTTCAAGAAAACGGCAAAAACACGAGTTACTGGCTTATAAAGCTAAAGGCACACAAGAATTCTTGTGTGCCCTTTAGCTTTAAAAGCCAGTAACTCGTGTTTCTGCCGTTTTCGTGAAAGCGCAAATGACAGTTTACGACTTTTCTGGCTTTCTTTCCAATAATTGATCTCTAGGTATTTTATGAGGGTGGTGTGGGGTGGGGAGGAGTAGTTCAAAAAATTTCGCGAAAAACCAACTTTGCCTGACGTATGGCGCAACGATTTGCTTAGTGAAAGATGTACATTTTCCACTAGGTGTGAGAAAAAAGGTGCATTTTTGGGATGAAAAGGTTGAAAAGTGAGTTACTGGCTTTTAAGAAGCCAACAAGTACGCATTAATTTACTTGTGTAACCTAAATTTCGAAGTGGCGCCATTTCTCGACCTTTTAATGGATTTCGATGCACTACACGGCAATACGACGTTCTCTTCCTGTAGATCAAGTTTAATTGATGGAATTGTGCTGTATTTTCAGTAAAAATACCAGAACATGGCCTTTTCCTAACCTAACCCTAACCTCTAGCTCTCGAATAAAGAAATTATGGGATAGATCTCACACAATTAAATTATGGGATAGAAAGGCCAGAAAAGTCGTAAACTGTCAGTTGCCGTTTCAAGAAAACGGCAAAAACACGAGTTACTGGCTTATAAAGCTAAAGGCACACAAGATCTAGCATGTTTTCACAAAAGGGGGTTTTAGGTTCTAGGGCTCCTTTTGTGGAAACAGCGTAGATATATATATATAACCGATTTTTTCCTTGGTGTGCTATACCTCGGATGGTTGGCCTTGGGTGTAGCAAAGTTGGATGTCTTTGTGGTGGCGTTTGTTTTCTATCTTTGTTGTGCAATAGGATTGTAGATTCGCAAATAGGATTGTAGATTTGCACTAGAATTGTAGATTCGCACTAGGATCGTAGATTCGCACTAGGATCGTAGATCTTGCACTAGGATCGTAGATTCGCACTAGGATCGTAGATTTGCACTAGGATCGTAGATTTGCACTAGGATTGTAGATTCGCACAAGGATCGTAGATTTGCAAATAGGATTGTAGATTCGCACTAGGATTGTAGTTCTTGCACTAGGATCGTAGATTCGCACTAGGATCGTAGATTCGCGCTAGGATTGTAGATTCGCGCTAGGATTGTAGATTCGCACTAGGATTGTAGATTTGCACTAGGATCGTAGATTCGCACTAGGATTGTAGATCTTGCAAGCATGCATATGTATACGTAGTCTACTTCGTAGTCGAAGCGAATGCCCTTTTGTAGAATGCTATATGTAGGCATATAGGAATATGGATATTCTACGAATGTATGGTTCTTGGGGAAAGTGGCCAATGTTCTATCCTGTACGGGCCTGGAAGGACGCTATGGTAGTGGCGGTGTCTTCGGGTGCGACCCAGATTTCCTTGGGGGCATATCTTGCCTCGCCGAAAAAGGGGGAAGGTATTTTGTGCTATGTAGGTGTGGAAGATGTTGGAATAGAAAGTGTGGGGAAAGCACTATGCGATTCTCTTTCTCTCGGTCCATTGTATCTTGTGCGAGATGTAGACTTCGAGACTCCTTCGTTGTGCAACGAGGATGGCCTTGTGTTGCCTTGGCCACATAGTCCAGCATTCCAACGTCTGGCTAGTCTTGGCAGATAGATATGGTGGCAAGTCTGTCCTTCTTCTTGTTTGGTGTGGTTCGAATGTCTCCAAGATAGCAGCGAAGTGGAGCTAGAGCCCGTTCCAAGTTTGTTGTGCCAATTGCTTCTAGTTCTCGCTCTAGGAAGAAACCATATGTAGGCATCTCTTCGTCGGTGGTAGGCTCGCCATTGCTATCTGCAGGAAGAAGATGTAGAATAGTTATTGGACTACCGCGGAAGGTGGTTGTAGAATAGAGGAAGCAAATGTACTCGCCTGTAGCTAGATCTACTGCTTTGTTGCACTCTGTTCTTTTGGGTGCTGGTACAATAGCAAGGTTGCGTGGGTGTCTACGAAGCTCGTCGTATGCCTCGTTGGCTTTTTGCAATAGGGCTTCTACCAAAGGCTTGTCTGCTGGGTTTGGGGTCTCTTGCATAGATATGGGAATCCATTCGATTTGTTTGTTGTTGGCATATAACTTTTTCGCCGTTTGGGTTTGGAAGCGAAGGGTAGGTTTGTTTGGGGATAGTTGGACTAGATAGTATAGTTGGTTGGCCTGCGAGAAGTTGCCCTCGAGTTTGTCGAGTATAGTCGATAGTCCCTTTGTGCTCCATATGGCCATATCCTCTCGTACATCGCACCCTGGCACCTCGACATCTACAAAGATTCTGGCTGTATTGCCATACTGGATTTTGCATCTTCGGAACCCTAGGATACGAAAGTTGGTGTGGGGGAGAAAGAAGTCTAGCTTGTAGGTTGGGGTTTTCGCAGCCATCTCTATCCTGCCTACAACCTTGGCTGCCTTTGCTTCTAAATCTCTCTTTCCAGATAGGAAGCGTTCCATCTTCGCGATCTCTTCTATCCTTTTCGCTCGAAGTGCGACTTGTTCCTCGACAACTCTACGACGCCACAACTCGGCCTTCTTCGCATCTGCAATAGACAACAATCTAGCTATCCTATGGGATGTAGATAGAGTCGATATTTCGCGATCTGTGGGTATCTCTTCCAATGGCCAGCGAATCTTTTCTTTCCCTATAGCATTGTTCGTGCTCTTTTCTCGCCATATCCATGCTACTTGGGCGGTTTCGGGAAGAAGTTGGCTTGGTAGAGGGCAGTTGGTGTGTTTCTGCACTGGTCGTTTGCTGGCGGCAAGAATAGTAGAAGTGTTGACTGCTTTTGTGTAGCAGCGAAGTGGCCCTATGGCGATGCCGACTTCTGTGGTCTCTAGAATATCCACACGAAATATTGGGCAGCATCGGAATCCAAACTCGGAAATCGTCCATTGTACGACTTTTTCCCAGTACTGGTCGTTGTCGCTAGGAGCTACCCGCACCCCTGCTACCCTCTTTGTCTTGGAATGGGCATACCACGTTGCATATATTGTGTGGGACGGACGATCTGCAAGGATACAACAACGGTCCAGCTCTTTGGCTAGATTTCCCCATTGTCTGGATGGTGGTTGTACTACGAATAGATTTTGGCCCAAGGTCTGTAGAACCTCCTCTACCAACTCTTTGCCCATGTTGGCAGACAACTCTTCGCCGAGATGACATGCATATAGAGAAACCTCTACACGAGTGCACCCCCGAGCCTGGACATCTGGATGCTGGAACGTTTGGTGGAGATGTTTGGTTGGGCAGTCGACGTAGTCTGCAAGGTGGCCACCAAAAGGTTCTCGAATCTCTCCAGCCTCGAAGTTCGAAACAAACTTGTTGTATATCTTCGCACGAATTGTCTTTCCTGTTGCTGTAGTGCGAACGTAGGTGCACACGTGCTTTCCAACAGAGTCTGTGTTGTCCAAGATAGTCGCCCTATAGGAACACATTGCTTGGGCTAGGTCTCCTTGTTCTCGCATATCTTCGTTTTCCACTAGATGGTCCACAAGTGCGGGTCGATCTAGTACTCCCGAGAAGTCTTGGGTATAGTCTATGCTATAGAGCCCATAGCCACAAGGTTCGAGGTGCCTTTCGAGTCCTGCTAGTGTGGACTGCAGCTGCTCTAGTGGAATTTCCGATATGTCGACCTTGGCCACGAAATAGGCTTGGGGTTCTTCGTCTGGATATAGATTGCGCCATGCTTGGCGAGCTCGGCTTGCTATATCGTTCTCGATTCTAGAAATGGTCGTAGAAACAATGCCATTGCTGGCGGGCCAAGCAGTGTGGGAAATGGCTACGTGATGATGTTTGCCAGATAGATTGGAGTTCTGTATTGCAAGCTGTATTGCTGGAACCACCTGCTTTGCTTTGCCACCATCTCCAGTGGACAGTAGGACCTTTCTTCCTTTGTAGACAACATCCAAACGGGAAAGATAGCCAAACAGATACAAGTCGTCCACGAACGTTGGAAGTCCTTCGTGTGGAACAAGGTTGGTTTGGCCTTCGTTTCCAGCCAGATAGTCCACATCGGCGATATCCGAGACGAGGTTGCTATCGTAGGTGTTCTCTAGGAGGAGATGGAGGGCTGTGTTCTTTTCTACACGAAGGCCCATTTTTTCGAATGTTGCGTGGATAGCTGCCATTGTTGCCATAGGTTTTTGGGCCGAGCGAAATAGTTGCCTATATCCTTTGGCTACCAATGTTCAATAGGAAGCTTTCTTGGCAACAATTTGCATCTGGACTATGGTGGAGGCCTGGACTGCGACTCATAGGATTTCCGAAAAAGGTGTGTCTCCCATCTACTTCCATATGGCATATACGCATTTCCGAAAAAAAGTTGTGTCCCCATCTACTTCCATATGGCATATACGCATTTCCGAAAAAAAGTTGTGTCCCCATCTGGCTATACATACGATTTCCGAAAAGGTTGCCGAAACTGAGGGTTGCCAAAGAAAAAATACGGGTCTAGTTATCGTTATAAGCAGACCTAAAACCAAAAAGGAGTACTCGTCTATGGAACTCTTGGTCTACGTTTTCGTAGCGTTCTAGAGATGCTGCATCGCCTAGGCATTTCGAAGTCGAAGCGATGCTCGCAAATGACGTAGGGCCTGCATACTCTACGATCTTAGTCAAGATTTCTATGGGGAGGCATAATATGTTAGTCGTACTCGTAGTAACTGTAAACATGTTTTTTACAGTTCGGTACATGTTAGCCATACGCATAGTAATTGTAAACATGTTTTTATAATTCGGTATCTCAGGTATACATTAGAGCGACGTTCCTCTAATTGGGTGTCAAAATGTAATAAAAACGGAGGTGCTGGATGGGGTCAAAATGCGAAAAACGATGAAAAACGTAGGTGCTGTGCCAGAACCCCAATGGATGGATATACTGTATACTAATCACACCTCTAATTGGGTGTCAAAATGCGATAAAAACGGAGGTGCTGGATGGGGTCAAAATGTGAAAAACGAGGGTGCTGTGCCAGAACCCCCACTTCCCTTACTATTTAAGCCCTCCCTAGGCAGCTAGCTTCAAATTACGAATTGAGCTATATATATATATTATAAAACTATATTTTAGATATGATTTCTGGGTGAAACGTAAATGAATATTTGCAACTCAACGGCTTCAAGACGAGCTGGACGAGTGAGTGTGTTTCGTGTTTATTTATAAAAGTTCAGGTGTTTTTTCGCGGTTTCCATGAGAACGCCTAACAAGTGCTAATAAGCCGTTGTCAGCCTGCTTTCCCGTCCATATTTCTTTTCGCTGTAAGTTCTCGTTGAAAATAAAATGTTTTTAAATTTTATTTTCACTAAACTTTAGAATTCACTTTGAACATTCTAAAAAATCAATAAATTATTTTTCACAAAAATGATCGCATAAAGGGCTCCTGATAACTTAATTAAGGACTTAAGTTAGCAAGCATTGATTACAAAATAATATTCTTGGCTTCATCAGTTCAGTACTGATATGTAATATATACATGTACAGTATACATACAGTAGTGTGTATGTTGGCTTAATATTACCTGCTTGTTTACATTTGTCAATAGGTTGTTTGTCAGTAATTCTTTATATATTTAGAAAAAGGTTTATCATTTTCATGACTAAGAAACCAGATAGTAATCCTTAAAATTGATTTTTGGGCTAGATTGCAGAATGTCCCCCCGCTCAAGTACATTAGGTGTTGACGCCAACATGTCAACACATTGACATCAAACATGTTGCTTCGTTCTCCTACTGATAACAGAGAGACTCACTCACACCCAGACATATCTCTCTAACGCATTGACGTACACATCATACATGTTGCTTCGTTCTACTACTGTGAACAGAGAGACTCACTAACACCCAGACATATCTCTCTAACGCATTGACGTACGCATCATACATGTTGCTTCGTTCTAAGAGACTAGTTCACACCCAGATATATCTCTCTAGAGAGATAACCATATATGGACTAACGCGTTGACATGTTGTCGTCTCCACCTAACGTACTTGAGCGGGGGTATTCTGCAATTGCTTCTATTTTAGTTTAATTTTATGATAAAAATAACATTAGATACATGTACTTTCCTTTTTAGTGGGGCTTCTAATGGGCACACAGACAACTTGAAAATCAAAAAACAATGACTTTAATTACCAAATAATTTAAATTAAGTGGCTAGAACACTGCAAACAGTAATGTTGTACATGTACTCTTCCTTAGTTTTCAGCATAAGTGTATTCCAGAAAAGCAAAGATACGATGTAGAACAGGACTGGCAGGCATACATGTACAATTTGGAAAGCAACAAGACTGCTGGTTGGCTGAATACACATGGGCCGGAGAAGACCACAGATAAGACTTATAAATGCATAAACTACATGTAGGCTACATTGTATTTTAGGATAATTACTCATGTTTAAAAACTACCTACCAGTTACGTTATCTCTCAAAATTATGCTTACGATATTTTCTGTAATAATAATGCCATGTATCTGTATGAGCAGGATGATTTCAAATAAGTGCCAGCGGCATTTATATTCGAGATGAGACCTTGGCTTTTAATCGAGGTCTGGCCAGGAACTGATTATTGTGTCAGTAATCTGGTACATGTATACTAGTTTAATTTCTACTGCTTATATTTTACCAATTTGCAGCACCTGGTTGCAATCTATCAACTAACTAGCTGTAGTGCGGTTATAATAATTAAGAAGTTGAGGTCTCATTCACTAGTTATCCCAGAATTTTATGGCAAGCCAACAGCCCACTTCCGCGATATGCTTTACTTGTCACGCACAAAGGTTTGAATACGAGGCTCTGCATGTACTAAATTAAATTAATTATTTTCTCTGTGAAAAGAATAAATTTAATTTAGCACGGGTAACCTCGTTGAAAGTTCGACGGGGCAAGGAAGGTAGTGCAGATTTCTTAAATCTTGATTTTCCTTTCAAACTATTTTTTTCTCCAAAATGTTAGCTTCTAAACTCATCGTGCGGCTTATCTGCGAGTGCTGCTTATCTGCCGGTTAATACGGTATTGACGGTTATGGTTAGGTTTATGTTCATGTTACGGGTTAGGGTTTAGTGTTAGTGTGTGTGAATTCTACTTAGTTTGTGAGGCTGAAATTTCAAAATGGCTGATTAAACGAGTGGGACTCGAAAAGATTCATGGCCGCTTTCCTACGCCATTTTGGACGGGTGTCCTATATGTACAACAGTGACCTCCCTCACATACTTTAGTGACCCTCTACACATACATATGGCGGCTTATTGTGCTTCCTTATAAGGAGGTTGTACGATAGACACTTCTCTTTGGCTTTGCCCGAGTAATAACAAGTGACAGAAGTGAGTTTCTTGAACAATAAAAATTGTGCTTTGTGCTCATGTTGTTTGACATTCAACACTAACCCAGTTTTCCCATGATATAGAATGCACACAACAATTTATTTCACTATTGTCAAAAATGTTTGCCATGTATTCTCTGATGAAGCACTGTTTTACCTTTTTAACAAGCCTAATGCCAAGAATGATATAGTATGGGGATCCCAAGAATCACAGGTATCAGATGCACCCCAAGTAAAGAATAGTGCTTTTGTGATGGTATGGGGAGCAATGTCTGCAACAGCATTAACAAGGTTACACTTCATTCCAGTCGGCCAAACCATTACAGCCAAGTACTACATTGAAGAGGTTCTTGAGAAAGTGCTAAAACCAGCAATAAAGCGAACAAGATCTTCTGGGCGCATTGATGAATGCAAACTGATTGCTTACCGTAACAACCTTGTTTACCAACAGGATGGAGCTCCTGCTCATACCTCAAAAGCGGCACAAATGTGGTGTAGAGATGAACTACCTGGTTTTATAGAGAAAGGAGACTGGCCAGGGAACTCTGCAGATTTGAATCCGATAGAAAATCTGTGGTCCATATTGAAGCAACAGGTTTATAAGAACAAGGCACCTAAAACCATGGTTCAGTTAAAGGCCCGCCTTATAAATGCCTGGAGATCAATATCGCAAGATACCCTTCTTTCCTTGGTGCATTCCATGCCAAACAGAATTAAACGTATTCTGAGAGAAAAAGGAGGCCACTCCGGATATTGACTGAGAATTTTAGGTCGATCGGAAAAGTATTCAGAATTTTATTTTTACAATAAAAATGGACCAATACTTTCTTTACACCCTGTATATGTTATTAACAAGTAATCACATAAGACCTCGTAAAATAAATTATTAAAGGGAACCTTAGCTGAAACTGCATGACAATGTTTGTTCTCAAGTATTTGTTTATACTGTACAGTAGATGCCTAAATACATTGCTGTGTTTGTCTCCAGTCAATTTTACACTAGATGCAGGTTCTCCCAACACGCATGCATTGTAGTTGGGGGAGAAAACAATTGAGTAGGGGGAATTTATTTCAAATGCAGGCTTCTACTGTTAATAGTGGTAAGTAAAAAGAGAACTGGTCAAGTACAGTACACTGAGAAAATCGCCGGTCACCTATGCTTTGGGAGAACTCTATACAATGTAAATGTCATTTGTGCACCGATTTTCCTGACGATAACACTCAATTGAATTTTCTGTGCATCGGCATCTTGGATCCCATGACATCACAGTGTTGTCCCTATTGTTACACAACAAAAGAGCTATAGTTTTCTGACAATAGGGGCAACACTGTGATGCCATGAGATCCAAGATTGTGGCACACAAGAAATTCAAATGAGACCTATCGATTGGAAAATTGGTGCATAAATGTCATCTAGTGTACAATTTACTGGAGACAAACACAGAAACAGACTTAGACATGCATGTAATAATCATTTGAGAGCAAACATTGTTCACTTTTTATGATCAGATTTGTAAAAAAATTGGGTTATTAAGGGATAACTAGCAAAATAATACTGGGATAAGGGATAACAAACCAGAAAACCGTAGGGATAAGGGATAACCAAAGTCCATTGGGATAAGAGATAATCAATAACAGTCATCTGCATCTCAGGGATAAGGGATAACTACATGTATCCTGAAAAACATAAGGATAACCCGCACTGCCTCCCCTAACATGGCCTCTAAATAGAATTATGTATATATTAAGCCTCTGTTATTTACTGTATTTAAATGTTATATTGACAATTTCATACTTTAAGAAATACATTAGCCTCTATTCTATTGACAATTTATAATTTTATACTGTTCTTTATTTATTTGAAAATTATATTGATAATTTCAAATGTAAAATAAAGTCATTGATACAATTAAATATGAATAATTACAAAGCTTACCAACTTTGTTATTTTAATTTGTAAATTTCAGTCTGGGTGAAATACAACTCACACTTATTTGAATCATTTCTCAATTCAGAAACGTGCATTAAATGCATCCAATATATAAACCTTTGCATGGCACTACCCAACACACGCTATGACGTAGCTAGCGTCTAATACGCATGCTCACATCTTATTACCATCTACAGCTATTTCGTCCTTGTTAGGACTCATCAGCATGGCATAGCCCCCAAGACCATCAGCCTCACTTTAGATCATAGGCCTCAGAATCTTGTTACTCTAACGGCGAGCTCGAAAGTTGCTTTAAACCCCAGCCACCACGCTAACATGTGTGGGAGCTAGAGATGTGAACAAGCGCTATAGCAATGTGGATCTCTCCGAAGAGAATCTGGTAGTGCAAAATGGAAATGGCACGGCAAAATCCGAAAATATAAACCTTTGCATCCATTTTGTTTGGGACCAATCAGCCCTTATGAAATGCTAAGTCCAAAATAGCTCCTCAAATGGGTACCAAAATAGCTAATTTGTGAGGCTATTTCAGCTCCGTGAAACATCTAATTGACCCCAGTTTTTTTCCAAATCAGTACTTGGGGTGGTTCAATTTGACCCCTAATTAAGGGCCATATCGACCCCTAATTAAGGGCCATATCAACCCCTAATTTAAGGCTAAAATACCTCCTGAATTGTGTACCAAAACAGCCAATTTCAAGGGCTATTTCAGCCCCTGAAAAATCAAATTGACCCCAGTTTTGTTCCAAATCAGCACTTCAGGGGGACGATTCAACCCCTAACAAAGGATCAATTCAACCCTAAATAAGGGTCAATTCAGCTCCTTATTTTAGGGCCAAATTAGCCCATCAAAATGGGGCCAAAACAGCCATCAAGTATGTGCCAAAGTTTACTCACCGTTTTGGCCCCATGTTTGGGGTCAATTCAGCTCTTTTGAATTTACAGTGTACTTGCACAGTCTGCGCTCGCTCGCTCAGTCAGTATGTTCTTTGGTTAAAAACAATATCGACGTTGTCAAAAATAAATCAAAGAGGCATTTGCTAAGGCTGCAGAAAGCTGTGGTAATGTGGTTCAACCAAGAAAGCGTGAAATCAGATTCACGACGCATTCATTAGATTTCTACTTTCTACGAAACAAATATATTTCATCTCGACAGATTGGCAGGTAGAAGTCAAACTGTATTTTTGGCGTAATATTTCTTGAATTACTTGTAGATGCAGAGGAATCGAAAGTTCATGTGAACATGTGCTTTTTCGTGCTCAGGTGCGTGTTTCTATCCTTTCGCTTGGAACAGTTACCGCAGGTTGAAGCATGCAGGTTTGGTTCTCTGTAGTTGAAGTGGGTATTTGTAGCTGATGGCTTTGTTTACAACAAATATATCGAGACAACAAGCGACATTAGATCAGTTGATCAGCATCTTTGGAGTAAACTAGCTATATTATTTGCCGCATTCATGCACCTCCAAAGCAAATTGTTATGATTATTTACATAATTTTGTGATAAAAAACAGTAATGGGTGGCGTACTGCGTAAGCGCTTGCCTCTTACCGCTGTGTCCCGGATTCGATCCCGGCTCGGGTCATATGTGAGTTGAGTTTGTTTGTTGTGTTGTTCTCTCCCTTGCCACGAGGGTTTTTCTCCAGGTTCTCCGATTTTTCTCCCTCCTCAAAAATCAATATATGAGCTAGCCTGCAATGCAGGCGTTTCTAGTGGTTTTCCCCGCTTTCGTGGACGTTTTCCGCTCACGAATGAATTTCAGACGAGTAGGAATGGAGCGAGGACGAAAAAGCGAGAGAAGGGGGAGGGGAAGAGGGGAAAAGAAAAGAAGAGGGAGGGGGAGGGGGAAGAAGGAAACGCCTGCCCGCAAGGCCTGTGATTTTGAAAAACTTCGTTCGTCCACGAACGAAGGCTTCTGATTGGTGTGGTACTGATAATTTTTATTGCCACCAATCATTCGTTCGTCCATATCGCATTTCGAGGAAAACTTCAGCGTAATCAGCGAAAGGTCATAGTTCGGCGAAGCAGACTTCGAATATTTCTTTATACAGCGGGTTAATTTTCCTGCTCTAAAGCTAAATCTCTAAAGAAGGCTGGAACAGATATAAGGTTTGCAATTGCAACAACTTGCCTTTCGGTTGGAAGAATGGCGGGGAAGTCTCAGCACCCGGATTTGGGGAAAAAGTTTGATTTTCAACTCCTTGTTCGTGTGAAGGAAACTGATGACGAAGCCGTTGTTTCCCTCTAAAATCAAGTGACTTCATTGGAATCGAAGGCTAGATTTACAACACAAACAACAATCCAAATTGCTTGACATTATACAAAAGTTATGTTTATGATTTTTATATTAGCTCGACTGATTTTGGAGAAAACATACGTTTTCCCCGAGCATTTTCTGTCCATATTAACGTGGCAGAAGCCTAAAGGTTAACGACCAAACCATATTCAAGCGCATAAATAAAATGATTTCAAGCACTTCTATTAAAACTATGAACTTCCTGTTACATATGTAAGAACTACGATGGTGCCTGATTCTATTTTTGAATTTATTTCGAAAGTAAAGAGCTGTTTTCAGATTCTTTCGAGTTATATTCCCATCTCATGATGTGCAAACAATGATGCATGTGAACGAGCCCAACACTGCGGTTACATCGCATCAGATTGTTTACCAAATTGAAATCTTGCTGGCGGCCAAATGGCTATAGCAAACTTGTTATAAATCGCTTGATATCATTGAAGTTACGTTGATGATTTAGAGGTTGATAACCCGGTTAATTTTGGAGGCAATGTACATTTTCTGAGGCCTACAATTAGCGAGGACAATTGCACTGGTAATTCTTGACAGATCAGACATGCATAACTAATTAGGAGGCGTTTTTCAAAATCACAGGCGTTGCGGGCAGGCGTTCCCTTCCCTTCTCCTCCCCTACCCCCTACTTCCTTTTTGTCCTCGCGCCATTCTTCACTCGTCCAAATATATTTCGGTTTCCCAAATAAAACGCCTGTGAACCGGTACTGAAGAGCCCCTCACGGGGAGTGCCTGGTTGTAAAATTTCTACTTTTTAAAGATTTTGTTAAGTATTTTAATGACATTCTTATCTTTAGAAGTCTTAACCACACGACCTGATCGTGTGATATATGAAGCCGGATTCTCAGCCTCTATGACCATAGAATCGCGAGAACTGTGCTAAACTAATTCTGGTTCTACTAATGAACCAGTCCCCGACGACTGAGTAATGCCTGAACCCTCAACTAATTCTCGTTGTACTAACGAACCAGTTCCCGACTGACTAATGCCTCAACCCTCAATAGTATTCGGTTGATTAACACCCGTATCATCACATTAAATATTTCGCATGTCAGTTTCACACTTAACCTCAGATGCATCGTATTTATATCGCTTACTGCATCATCATGTATTCATTGGAACATGTTTGAGGTGCTTTACATTTCTAACGTAAATGCCACCAGTAAATGAATTTACCACACTAAAAGAATCTCTACAAAGGAAATCAATGATGACACAAGCCATTAAACTTATAATCCAATTTACCAGATTTAAGGTAAGCGCAGAACACCAATCACCAACTCTATAGTTATGCAGTTTTGCATGATTTCTTCTGTGAATTTTTCATGCGCCTTTGATAAATGTCAAATTTTGAGCAATGTTCTTGGTGAAGTTCCGACACAACGCAAGCCTGGAAAAATGGCACCTTCGTACGTATTTCGCGAGTGAAGAGAAGAAGACATTTCGCAAAAACAAATAGGTATACCATTTCTCGGGGGGTTTGGTAGGGAATTGTAATTCATGGATTAGAGGTGTTAATGTTTGGTATGTAGCACATAGTTAGAGGGGAAAAACAGCCTATCTTCTGTAATATCGCCCAACGAGAGTAAAGTTTTGATGTATTACTCGCGCAAATGAAGTTCAGGGGAAGTTAAATCGTTTAGCAATTATATTTTGGCTCATTTCCCCTGAAAGTTGATTAGAACCAATTTAAGAAGACCTCCTGCAATATTTTATTGGTAACATTTTGGTAAAAAACCCATGTCTCTACGATGTTGCTTTCTACCCGTAAAAATCCATCGCCTTTTTCGTTTTGGCCGTGAAGCATGCTGGGACAGTTTCATTTTCTATTTCCCACCTCAGAACTGGATTAAATAAAGTTGCAGCGTTAAAATCATAGTTTTGGTACTAAACACGACGAACACAACGTATTGTTTGCAAATTTGGGGTAAGATATGAGAACCTTGCAAAACTGGGGGTGGGGGGGGGGGAGGGGTGGAAAATCATATTTATCTCCTATTAATAACTTAATAATTTATATTTTAAGAAATAATTATATCAAAATCTCAATCAGGCTTACAGAATAATATACAAAAAATATTGAATTATGGCCAAGAAAATAGATTACAAATAAACGAGAGTAAAACTAAGATAATCATTTTCAACCCCAACGGAAGGAAATTATACCGTTACGGATTTTATGCCCAAAATAAATATCTTGCTCATGGGCATTAATGCATGGGTCTCAAACTATTCCAATATGGACGCCGCAAATCAAGAGAGGGTGGTCTATCTCTGCGTGATTGTTAGATATAGTCTCGTCACTTTTACAGATTCCATAAAGTCACAACCTTAATACCTTTTTGTGGCAGTTTCCATGGAAACTTGTAATGCTACCTTTGAACCCTAATTTTAAGGAAAATTGAGAAAAGCCTCCTGGAGAACGGTAAAAGTTGTTAATATAGTGGGTATTTTCATGCAAGTGAATCAAGGTTAGTGCACACTAGTACTCTACTGCGAAGGCAATTTAAGTGAAGTGTGAAATTTGATATCCTCGAGTTTCCACCGAATTAACAAAACATTCCAATAATAACCAACTTTCCAAATTGGAGCAGTAGAGTGTGCACTAACCTTGATTCATTTGCATGAAAATACCTAGTACATGGACTATATATCAACAACTTTTACCGTTCTCCAGTAGGCTTTTCCCAATTTTCCTTAAAATTAAAGTTCAAAGGTCACATTACACGTTTCCGTAGAAACTGTCACAAAAATGTGTTATGGTTACGGCTTTATAAAATCTTTCAAAGTGTCAAGACTATATCTCACAAGCACGAAGAGATAGACCACCCCCTCTTGATTTGCGACGGCCATATTGGAGACCCATGCCTTAACGCCCCTGAGTGCGATTACTTTAAGTGCTTCAGGTTCTTTTGTACTGGCAAAGCATGAAATAAAAAAGGTTGCTTTGAAAGTATTATATTCATTACGTAAAAGTATGGGCGAATCTTTAGAAGGAATGTATCCCTAACAATCCACTTATTTGACACATTAATTGACAGTAAAACAATATTAGAAAGGTGAAAACAGATATCTAGTATGACTCTTTCTGGATGTTAAGGCCATAGAGTTCGAGTGTTCTCGCTTGTGCGATTTAAAAAGCTTCTCAGGCCTTACGTATTGAGTCTCTCTTAGAAAATACTTTTTCGATAGGATTAGTTGCATGATTAGGAGAGGTGAGAAAATGTTCGGCAACTGTTGTGGGTTTAGATTTGTTGTTAGAGTTCTCTATCGTCCGGCGGTGTTGGTCAAATCAGTCTTTTTAGCGTCGTTACCTATATATCGTAGATTTCGGTAATCAGTAATCATGTAGATTAGATTACGTCAGGTTAAATTTGATAGAGCGCGTATAGTTTGGTATAGTTTGTAAGTCCATCAGAAATGTAAGGGCAAGTGGCGCAGTTCTTTCCGCAACGGAAAGAACCAGGTGAGAGCTGGAGCTGGGATTTAGTCGAGTTAGAAGTACTGTTTAAAACACGAACAGCAGTGTTTTATCAAGTTTAAAATTTCGAGGGCGAACCCCGGTAATTTTTAGACCTGATAAAACACGTGCTGTGAGTGTTTTAAACGTCTTCAAAAACACTTTAAGAATGCAATGAAAGAAAGACGCACATCTCAAGGCAATGGTTACTTAATGAACCATTGAACCTTTGTATTCACAACGCCATGCAAAATATTCGAGTAATCACCGCCTGCAATTACGAACATCTCAAGGGAATGACATGAAGAAATTACCATACTATGTTTTTTTGAAGCGGCGTTTCGCAATGCAAGAAGAACCTACACTTGAAGGATTTGGTGTCGTGGTTTACCTCGATAAAGTTCAAGACTTGGAAAGCGATGTGACTGACTTTTTGCTATCTTTGGGTCTTTATCGATGAATTCTTAATTAGGATGAAACTTCATATAAAATTTCATGTTCATTAGTATTCTTTATATAAAACGTTCATCCTAATTAGCAATTCAATGAGAAAGTTGAAACATCAATAGAAATTCCATTGGCTCAATCATTAACCCCGTTTCCCCTTGCGACAGAATTCAAATCCCTCCGCGGGCCTTTTAGAATGATGAATTTTTATCAGGTATAAAGGAGCATGCACGTGACTGATTTGCTTCATCTGATTGAACAAAATGCTCATCAATTTTTCATGAGTTTTTGAAGGGAGTTTAGCTTTAACGAGTAGGTCACGGAGGTTGGTGGTGTGTCTAAAGGCTATAAGGGGCAAGTGTTGATAGGCTTTCTTACAGCGGTTAGAAGAGAGCAGCAGACTGTAATGTTTCTTAATGATGGTTGAGATATATGGAATGGATGGATTAAAAGTATTAGGGAGTTTAAGAAACCACGACGGCAACGTCTAGGATTACAACATGAAAGAATAGCCTTAATTACAAAATACAATAACTGCACGCGAAAATGCACGCAGTCGCCTACATTTCAACCGATGTCTGCAAAAACACAACGTGAAAACCATACGTTTCACGTTTCATAGAGAACGCGAACGTCAAAAAGTAAATCACTCCGTCCTTCGTTCGGCGTGAAGGGATCTTTATGCTTATCACATTTTTCGAAAATTTTGATGTGAAAAAATAATTAAAGGCGAATAAAGGAAAAAGGAAAAAAAAAAAAATTCAGGAGAAAACATATTTCTGTGTCCCGTCGTCACTGCCGTCGCCGTCCTGTTTTTTTAAAGTCCCTAATAACAAAAGGGATACGGTTACAATTGGGTGCGTCTTTCGTTTAGAGTACAAGGAATATAGGCAGCGCATTGTATTTGTCTAGCAAGGAAGGAGCGGTTATAGCCTCGTTTAAGGAGGTATGTAGTTACCTCGGCAGCGCGGGTCTTAAAAGATTCGTCGGTAAAACAGATACGTCGCAAACGGAGAGCTAAGCTAAAAGGAATAGCTTTTTGGTATGTTGGGGACGGCAATACTATTTGATGTTGGTATTTATCTGTAGGTTTAGCGTAAAGGTCAGTCTCAATATTACCATTGTTTAAAGAAACATTAACATCGAGGTAATGTACGTTAGGAAAAGAATGTGAGCTGGTGATTTTAATGGTAGGGTGAATGTTATTAAGATAATCGATGAATATTTAACAATTATTCATCGAAATGGTGGTGAATAGTGGTGCATATTTACCGACCCTATGCAACAATTTCGTTGGGAATTCCAAGGGCAAATTTAATTCAATTAATTACTCTATGTATTAAATGTAATTGCCATTCTTCCATACCTTTTCAGCCAGAGATGGAAAAAAATGGGAAGCCAAGTACAGGAACAAGGCCCGTCAATCATCCAAAGCGAGACGCCGGCTTCCTGTCGTTGGTATTTCTGTTCTGGCTCAACAAAACCCTAAGACTTGGTAGTAAGCGAGCATTACAGGATGATAACCTCTTTCCCATTTTGAATGAGCACAAGACACAAACATTAGTCACAGAGCTAGAGAACTCGTGGACACAAGAACTGAGGAGTGCTGAGAAATTGGGAAGAAGACCTCAACTGTGGAAAGCCATTTTTAGAACTTTTACATACTACGAATGTTGTGTTATGATAACGCTTAAAGCCCTAGACTTCTTGGGGAAATCAACACTTGCAATTATGCTGTGGTTTTACCTGAGAGAGCTCAATGAAGGCTCCAACATGGACCAGCTATCAGCGATTCCTTTTGTGGTAGACATAAGCCTAGCAGGTCTATTGAAAGTGTTTTCTTACCACCATCATAACTACGCTGCATTACTGAAGGGAATGCAAATAAGAGTAGCAGTTACCGGGATAATTTATAAGAAGGTTCGTGTTTGTGGAACATAATCGTATAATTATTCAGACAAGCATTCCCTTAACACTGAGCATATATTTGTATTCTTTACGTTACGTTCTATCATATTTAAGTAGTACTCTGTAAAGAAAATATATTCGAGTTGCATATCGCCTAGAATGCCGCGACACGTCCGGAACAGTTCTGCGGACATCAGTGCCAAACTGAAAAGCTACGCATTTGGTCGTGAAGTATAATATAAAGAAAACTGTCTGAAATGGCTGAAGGATTTTTATCATTTACAGAAGGAACAATTTTCGCTACGTCAAATTACACAATGGTTTTTGTAGAAGAAATTTCACTGAACGATTTGCGCACAAAATAAACTTCCAAGCGTTAAGATATTAACTATTGGTTTTGCGGCCATCCGTCCATGTAGGACGACACGAATTGCTACCAAATTGTATTCTATTGCATTGTATTGTGTTGCGTTCTATTGTTGTATTGAATTGTATTGTATTCTATTGTATTTTTGGTAAAAATTCGTGTCGTCCTACGTAAAGGGATTGCCGGTTTTGCCTTCAATTTTGGGTTTTCTCGAAGTTTTTAGAGGGGAAAATGGTTAACTGTTGACATTGAGGTCGATTTTCTCTCCGAAGAATCAGTTTCCTTCTAAAATCGAACAAGGGAAAAGTTAATTCGATATCTTAGTAACTGAAAGCCGTTTTGTTCGTTTAAATGTGATGGATATAAGTGCTATCGAAAAGAAACTTCCTCGAAGACGTATTTTAATTGAAACTCAAATTTGCTTTCGAAAATTCCGGTGAGTCATCTCTTGACTTCCAAGCTCCTCCCCTATAAACAATAGAGCGCACGTCGGCTAATTAAGCATTCGTAATTTTAATTTTAATTTTAATCGTTTTGTGTTGGAACATTGACTGACCTGAAAAACTAACAAAACAACATAAAAGTGATAGCGAATTTTATAAATCATCAGCTTTAAATGAGACTTTTCTCGTGTTTCTCTGTGCTCTAGAAGTCAACAACTAAAAAGCTGTTGTCTTCACTCGGAACCGGCTAAGTGTGAAAGAGAGCGGCGTTGCAGTGTTCATTTTAAACGAAAACGCTTAAAAAGTGACTGACATGAAAACCTAACAACATAAAACAACATAAAACGATAGCGCATCATTAACAAATGTTCTCTTGGAAAACTCGATCTGTGACTCTTCCCTTAAAACAAAATTATTCTGAAAAACTTCTGAAAGATTAATATCTTATGTTTTCCATGTTTCGGTGTTGAAACGTCGTATACAATTGACGTGCTTAGGGCTCGGTGACATCGTTAACTTAAGAGCAGAGGTAATAATCTCTTGAATTCCAATGACATTAATGTAGTTTATGCAAATTGGTTTGAACAATTCCGTGCAATTGTTGAGAAATACATTCCGTGTAAAACTGTTATTATACGGCGAAAAGATAAACCATGGATGAACAGCAAGATACGCGTAGCAATAAGAAAGCGGGATCGATATCTTCGTAAATATAACAAACATCGATTGGCGCTATCATGGGAAGCAACGAAACATCACTACTTCTTTAATTAGGAATGCAAAGCGCCTATTTAATGAAAAAGTTAATAGAGAATTAGGCGAACCATTAATAAGTCATAAAAAGTGGTGGAATATTGCCAACAACTTAACGGGTGGTAGGAGTAGTGTTTCTTCCATTCCGGCTATTTTAGAGCACGGAGTTGCCGTTATCAACTCTAAAGAAAAGGCTTGTATCTTTAATGAATATTTTGTTGATCAATCTAAACTGGAGAGTGACGCAGCTGAACTTCCTTTGATGGAATCTTATTAAACTAGCTATAGGTATTCTCTTTCAAATGTAATTGCAACTAAAGAAGAAATAATATCATTAATGTAGAATCTAGACCCATCAAAGGCATGCGGTCACGATCGAATTGGAAACAGAATTATAAAGCTCTGTTCGGAATGTTTTCATGATTTCTTTACAAAGTTCAATAATATTTCTTTTGCTCTTGGCCAGTTTCCAAATGAATGAAGACTTGCAAATGTAGTTCCTTTGTATAAAAAAGATGACCGTCAATTGAAAATTAACTACCGACCAGTATCTTTACTTGCATGTTTTTCTAATATCCTGAAAAAGTAGTATTTATGCGTATTTACAATTTCTTAATGAAATTTTTTTTTTTTATATAAATTTTTTATATAATATATAAATTATATTAATTTTTTTTATATCAATTAATTTATTTTGTGCACCAAATATATCTGGCACTTGAAAATGGCAACGAAGTACGGGTTGTATTTCTAGATATAAGCAAGGCTTTTGATCGAGTTTGGCACGCAGGACTAATACAAAAACTAAAGGCGCTAGGAATTAGAAATTCCCTTCTTCAATGGATAAAAATGTATTTCCATGATAGAAAACAAAGGGTCGTCATAGAAGGTCAATGTTCTGAATGGAGAAATGTCGATTCTGGCCTACCATACGGTTCTGTTTTAGGTCCGCTTCTATTCTTAATTTACATTAACGATTTAACGATTGGTCTAGTTTCTCATCCTCTAATTTATGCTGATGATACTACTTTATTAGAGGTAGTTCAAAATCCAAGGGATACAGCTGACCACCTAAATGACGATTTGTGTAGAATTTCTAATTTGTCTAAAAAGTGGCTTGTTACCATGAATCCCACGAAATCGAGAACCTTAGTTTTTTCTTCAAAGCGTATAAAGCCCGACCATCCAAATTTATTTCTTGGTGGTCAAACTATAAAGGAGGTGACAACGCATACACATCTTGGTCTTACACTCCAAAGCAATATGTCTTGGAGAAATCATGTACTAAATGTTCACCAGAAAGCGTCTAAGCGGCTAAATTTACTAAAGTCTATTAAATATAAAGTTGATAGGTCAACCCTTACGTGCCTGTACAAACGTTTGGTTAGACCACTTATGGAATATGCTGATGTAATTTGGGATAATTGTACTGAAACAGAAAGCCAGTTATTAGAAAATGTTCAATATGAATCTGCAAAAGTTATTACTGGAGCAATTAAAGGTACAATTAGAAAAAAAATACTTGATGAGTTTGACACCATCTTATTTAACTGAACTACTACCAAAAACTGTTAAAGAACAAAGTGGCATTACTCTAAGATCTAATGAAAACGTTTATACGATTCCGGCAAGAACTGCAGTATTTCAAAAGTCTTTTTTTCCCTCTGTAATAACATACTGGAATTCATTAAGCATACAAATACGTAAATCGTTATCATTACCTTCTTATAAAGCTGCTGTAAAGAAACATTATTATCATTTTGCCAGAATGGCCTCGATTTTTCATACACGTTTAAGACTTGGTCTCTGTTTTCTAAACTTAATGTTATGCACTTATTTTAATTAATCTAAATTGTAATTTTATGTTTCCTTTTGTGTGTCTGAAACTGCCCTTATACTTGTTGTATTTTTTTCTGTATGAGCTCCCTCGATAAGCCTATAGCTTTTAGAGCAAATGCAGAGAGTAAATATGTTTTTTTAAAATAATCTCTTGCTTTATTGACGGTTCGTTTGAAGAAAATATATATTGTTAATAAACTTACATTCAATTAGCGCCATCAAGATAATTCTGGCATTGATCGACTGATGCCTTGTCAGGTGTGGGACGTTTGTATTCCTATAACGATTAATGAACAGCCAATAAGGTATCGCTAAATACTTCTGTCATGCATAATATTATATTTATTCCACTTTAGAATAAGACTTCAACAGGAAGTAAATGTCGCGAAGAACAATAGGATTCTGGGCAATGATAGGTAGTTAAACAAAGGAGAACAAAGTGGGTCATTGAAATTTTGGTTGCATACTTGAATAACATAAATAATAATAATAATTTACATTCATAGTGCGCAGGCTGCATGAATATATGATCGCCTGCGCATCACAAAATTAACTATTAAAAACAGAAATATACAATAATATAAGAATTAAGCTAAAACCACAGTAAAACTATAATAAGATAAAATTAAAAGAATAATAAAATAATTATAATAGATCTTAGTTATAAAAAAGCTAACTTAATAGTTTAGTGGTAGCAGAACAAAAGGCCCTGTCCCCCAATGTCCTCTTTGTTCGCTCTCTTGGCAACTCAATGAGAAGTTCATTATTTGATCTTAAAGAATAACGCGATGCACCCTTAATGATAATTAAATCATTTATATATTCAGGCGCTAGCCCGTGAATAGCTTTAAATGTAATTACTAGTATCTTAAATTTAATTCTAAATTGCACTGGCAGCCAGTGAAGCTTAAATAGCACAGGCGATATACGATCAAAGCGGGAAACATTGCAAATAAGGCACGCAGCTGTGTTCTGGACACGCTGTAACTTAGACAACTGTGTTTGCGGCAAACCATATAATAAACTATTGCAGTAGTCAATTCTACTAGTAACTAGAGCATGCACTACCTTTTTAGTTGATTGAGTTGATAAAAACTTTCCAATGCATATCGTATTGATATGTGTCCCCATACTAAGTTGCTGATCAAACCAGCAGCCCAGATTCCTGGCCTCTTGAGCTGGAGAAATCTGATGGTCGGTCACCAACAGCAAGAGAACCCGTGCTGACCTTAGACAATTGTTGTCTTGTTCCTATAAGTAAATACTCAGTTTTATCATCGTTAAGCTTGAGCCGGTCAGTCAGCATCCATTGACGAATATCCTCTATACAGTGCTGCATTGCTATAGTTGCCTCTTCTTGATTTACTTGCGAATCCGGTTTAAAAGCAAGATAAAGCTGAGAGTCATCCGCGTAACAATGAACGCTAGGCAAATGTGAGTTTACAATCTCAAAAAGCTTGTATGTGTAAATGATAAACAATGGAGGACCAAAGCAGGATCAGTGAGGAACACCGTACTGCAAAGTAAAACTGTCAGAGAGAATCCCATTAACCGAGACACAAAGGGTAATGTTTATAAACAAAGCGCCCTCCTATACCAGCGACATTAGTCGAACTCAACAGTGAGACAAATGATGCAAAATAGATTAATACATGTATTATAAACAGACAAATAATTTGACAACTATAATACATTTAATAATGGTTATAATGATTGTTATCGAGTCTGTTTGGAAGTGACTCGAACCATAAAATCTGGTGGACTTAAGTGAAGCAACTATCTGGCTCGTCTAAATTTGCCTTCCGACATCTTGGCGGGATGCTACAAATTGAAGATCTTAGAAATTACACAAATAAGGATATTGCTAACAGAATAAATTCATAGAGAATGTCAGCCAAAAATGGCTATATTTCCAGGTTTCTGTGCATCAGGTATATACAGTTCTCGCCTTCCTTTCTTCTAGAAAATATCCTGGTCCTGATGACATTCCTAATTGGATACTGAAAACCTACTCTGACATTTCAGGCTGCCTATAAGTTTGATCTTCAATTCATCTTTTAAGGAATCATTGGTACCTTGGAAGTTAGCTAATGTTTTATCCCTTCCTCAACAGAAACCGGTGGAAGACGTTTCTAAGTACATTAGGCCTACTGGTGATGTTTACTGCCACGTCCTCTATTGTCATTAATGTGCCAACCAGAGATCCATTGGTTCCTGACATAAAGCGGCCTTTTGAAATCGTGGTTGGCACATCAGCATAACAATTGTAATGTTCAACAACATGAAACATCACTATCGCTAACTGATGCCATCTCCAAAGTAGCGGAAGATTTGGTCATTGAGTTCCAACTGAGACTTAGTGTTCTCAAAATAATTGATCCTATAACCAATCTGGAATCGCACATACTTCGTCTGCTATTCATTCCCTACTTAGCATAGTTCACTCATGGTTAAGCTCAACTGATGGCAACGCTGCTACTGCTAGAACAATCTTATTTGACTTCAGTAAAGCCTTCCATTTCATTGATCACAACATCCTAATTTAAATATTAACTGAGTTCGCCAACTTGATATCGTACCTAACATTGCTAACTGAATTACTAACTTTCTTATTGAAGGAAGCAGAGAGTAAAGATAGATAATTCTACTTATTCTAATGGAACCTTGATGCAGAATAATCTCCAAAAGTGGCTTCGGGCTATAGGAACATCGTTAACTTAATATAAGACGAAGGGTTAATAATCTCTTGCATTATTGGCGGTTCGTTTGAAGTAAATATATATATTGTTACTAAACTTATAGCAGCCGCCTTGAGCGAGCTTCTCTATATTCCTTCGTATCGACACGAAGAGCTTACTTCTGCCATTCAATGTATCAGTCTGTTAGCTCCAATGAGAAACATAAGCTATTCAATCTTCGTCCTGAATCTAGGTCCGTTAATTATAATCTTAGATGTCCAAAGCTACGATTCCCATATGTGAGACTGACCGTTTTAAGCACTCCTTTTTCGTGGCAGTCACTAGCTGAAGTATAGTTTTCTTAGCGGAAGACCGATAAAGTGCTTATTTTTCACAATGGCGAGGTTTTCTCGTTGCACGCAATAACAATATTTATTATACGACTTGGCGTTTTCGAGTGCAAATACGGGCTAAAACGAGTGCAAATATGAGACGGTATTACACGGGTCGCGAACAGGTTTGCACAGGTTTATTCAACACGTACACTTAAAAGGTTTTCTAGGCGCGCGAGCCAATCGAAATGGGGCTGTTTGAGTAACAGCCAATCAGCTTTTAGCGCGCGAAAAAAACTTTTTTCAGTGCGCGTCCGCCCCCACACCGCGGCAAAACGTTACGCGCATGCGTATTTGCTATTTCTTGTCGGCGCGCGGCCGCCCCCAGTTTCCCGCGAAAACTGAAATGAAACAACAGGCACGTGCCGTGATTTTAACGTTTCTGCTTAAAAGTATTCATTTGTGAACTGTTTTGTCAAAAAATAAGAAAACTACTTAAAAGCTAAGCCTAAGACTTTAACAAGTTGAAGTTTTCTTAATTTGTAATTCATTGTGAGTTTGCATAGGTAATAGCATGATGTGTAGTGATATTTGGCATAAATACCGCGAGTGATATTTCAAAATTGTTCGTAATATCACGAGCCGCTTACACATCATGCTATTATTTGTTTATAATATGACCTAAGAAATTTACTGGAAAATATGTTCTCTCAACTGGGGCACCGAGTTTGTTTACTTCTTTGACAGTTTGAGTTTGAGCTATTATGACTAGTGAAAATCCTGTAAGTGGCAGACAATTTAGCTTACCAAATTGAACAGTAAAATCTCAAAGAAAGGCTTAATAATCGACTGGAGCTGAGAGAGAATGGCTATAATTAACCTGTGAAAAAAAGTCAATTTCTGGTACATTGTCATTGACACTAGCAAAGAGCGAAGTTTGATTTCAGGCAGTTCATCGTCGAGCACAACTGAAGTCAAACAATAAAGCAGTTGTCACTTCGCTGTTTTATTTTAAAAGACAGTAACTGTTAATACGTCTCAAAACCAGAAAACTGAACGACACTATCGTAGCTGGAAATGAAATTCCAAGTTCTTTAAACGCAGTTAAAGCAAGTATTTTTTCTTTAGGTATTAACTTGAACAAGATAATCTGAATCAACTGTCTCGCGGCAATGGGTCACATGCGACCGAGTTTCCAAATATTTCTTGTCAATGGCTTAAAAAAAAAACAATTAAAAGAAAATTAAAAGTCAACTTGGCTTACTTTGTTGGTATTTTGTCCTTGTATAATGTCAGCTGTTCCTGGGCAGTTGTTTAAGCGAGATGAACGTCAATTTTTGGTTCCGTTTTCATTCACTGAATCAAACTTTCCTCGTCTGCCAACTGCATGGTCACTGGAAGACTTGAAAATCACTTTGAACTTTCTCAAATGACCACAAGATTCCATTACCAGAGGCACAGATGACATTGCTGTTCATTTCTATACCAAACTCTTCAATTTTAGCCATCAAAAGCCAGGCATTTGCCACCGTAAACTTCCGTAGCTTTGTAGTTTTCTGCACCCGCTCGGCGACCTGTAACTGAGCTTCAAACCGGGGGGCACCGCTTGCATAATAAAGGGTAGGTCGGTATGTGAGGTGTTGTATTCAGAGCCGACCCGGTTTGCCAAAAAAATAAAACGAATTCATATTAACCAGAATTTCCATGAAATTTATGAAAATCAACCCGAATTGATAGACGATTTGCTCCAAAACAAAACTTGGTTTGCGAAATTGGGCTCAAACCTGGACACGGTACCGCCGCACATCTCACTTACGCCATGTACGTGAGTGGCCCCCCGGAGTTTGAAATACCACTCCTTGGAGTTTGTAATTTCACTATTACGTTGAAATACCACTCCTCTTAGCCAATCAGATTGCAGAAATTTCTTAGGTCATGTTATAAACTAAGTTATAAAATTATTTCCTAAAAAAATTCAAACCCTCGGTAATTTGTATTTGGTAGCAGAGCCTTCGTTCTTTTGGCCAGCGGAGCATACCGTTTTGCCGCGGTGTGGTCCGCCCCCGACATTGGACTTCAATTGAAGCTAAGAGATTTCTTCTCTCGAGATTTCTTCTCAAGATTTTCTTCAAACAGAGCAGTAAGGTAAGCGAAAACAAACATTTTTTGTTCGTGTTAGCTGTCGTATAATAAACAATTTATTACACGAAGAGTTGTGTAATACGGCTGAGCATTTTTACTCGTCAATATTATTTTTTTCGCCTTTCAGGCTTGAAAAAATAAAACTGACTCGTAAAAATACCCAGCCGTATTACACAACTTTTCGTGCAATAAGCTCTTTATATTTTCGTCTATTTTGTTGCATGTAATTGCCGTTCATAGGGCTTATCATTGTTGTTTTTTCTCGGTTATTTCAACCAATGAAGATTATATCAAGTTCCGATCAGGACACATGCCTTTTTTCAAGTTCTCATCAAATATTTACTTCTCCGTCCGTAAAGAGTAAGTAGAACTTAGTATTAGGAAAGTGTAAGGGCAATAATTAGAGCGGAATATGTCCAGGGGAATATGTTCAGGCGGGGAATGTTGCGAAATTCCCTCTGCCTTTGGTATTGGGCATCAGTTTCGAGATTTACTCCCCCGAAATGAACAAAGGAAACCAAGTCCTGTGAAAAATAAAAACTTAGCTTATCTCTTATTTTCATATATTACAATGTAAAACTAGCGGCGTAATTCAGCGTTTGGCTGCAAAGCCTGGTAAATAAACAATGTATCTATCTACCTAGGAAATATTACCCGACACAATCATTGAACATGCAACTAGCGAATTAACTTTCACACAAAGGACAGACTGCATGTGAGATATCATTTTGTTCCTCATCGCATAAATTAACATACATGCTTTTCCTCAGATTGTTGCTTCAAGTCGAAGAAGGTTAGCCAAGGTTACAACAGGTCACATCGTGAACTTGGTCTCCAACGATTGTCAGAGATTAGAAAGAGGAGTGCTGTATCTTGGAATGGTTTTATTAACTCCAATTGAAATCATAGTGTCCATGGTTCTACTTTCTATCATGATTGGCTGGCAATCTTTATCTGGCGCGTTCCTTCTTCTATTTGTGATGGTGTACAATGTGTTGATGTCTATAGACGATTTGCCACATTGCGGGCAAAAGCAGCCGGTGTTACCGACAAGCGTCTGTCGGCGATGAATGAGATTATCTCAGGCATAAGAGCCGTTAAGATGTACGCTTGGGAATGGAATTATCGAGACACGGTGAAGGCACTGAGAAGGTAACGGTTGGGTGTGTCCATCGAATATCCTTTTTTGTGATCTGCATGAATAGTAACCAGAATCAATTATACCATACAAAGATTTTTGTACAGTACTTTTAAAACGCCAACTTTAAGTAAGCATCAAGGAACGAAGGAAAGTCCATTTCTCCAACTTATCGTCTGGTAAGGGACGCTCACAGAATTACATTATTTTTGCTAAAACTTACTTTTCTATTGTTTAGGACTGAAATCAAGATTATCTGGTTGAAGAGTCAGATACTGTCCACCTTTTCCGCCAGTTTCCTTACAAGTGGTTATTTAGCTTCCATCATCTCTATAACGACTCTGTTGTACTCAGGTGTTCATCTCTCTGCATTCAGTATATTCACCTTGGTAACAGTACTGAACATCCTTAAATTCTCTGTGACTACAAATATGGCAGAGGCATTTCGCACTGTTTTAGATACAAAGGTTTCTATTGATAGAATGGAGCAGTTCTTATGGGCACCATCCGGGTATAGTAACCAAGAATATGAAGAAGGCGAAGGTTTCCAGATAAAAACGAAACCCAATGTTAATAGTAATCAACTTCAGAAAGAATTTACTTCAAATTACATGAAAACGTTATCAACCATCTTACGAGTCGAGAGCTGTAAGACTACTACACCCGCTCTGTTAAAATTAAAGAAATTTCATGGTGACAAGAAATGCGATGTGTCGGAACTGCATCCATATCTCAACCTTACAGATGTATTGGTTAATTGGAATGACAAAATGATTGAGGACACATCGCAAGGAATATCTTTCCATGCGACATCTGATCAGCTTGTAGTGGTAACAGGAGCAGTCGGCAGCGGCAAATCGACATTGTTAATGGCAATTCAAGGAGAGCTACCTCTCAAATCGGGTAATGTGTCAGGTCAAGAAACTATCGCATATGTAAGTCAAATTTCGTGGGTTTTTTCTGGTACCGCGAGAGATAATATAATCTTCGGTAGACGTTTTGACGAAGAAAAGTACAAGCGGGCATTAGGAGTGTGCGATCTGCAGGACGACTTGAATCGTTTTCCTAAACACGATTTCACTATGATTGGTCAGCGCGGAGTGAGCCTGAGTGGTGGTCAGCGAGCGCGTGTCAGTCTAGCACGCGCAATTTACTCCGATGCCGATATATTTTTGTTAGATGACCCCCTTAGTGCTGTCGACGCCAAAGTTGGACAACACATTTTTGACAACTGTATCTGTGGCGATTTATCGGGTCGAATACGGATTTTGGCAACGCATCAAATTCAGTATCTTCATCGTGCTGATTATATTGTTATTTTGAGCAATGGTCGTGCTGTGAGTAAGGGATCATATGACGATCCCAAAAACACTGAAGCACTAAATTATATTCTAGAGGAGAACAAGTGTGGAGATCTAACAACTAGAGGTTCAATCAGTGTTAGACACAACGTAGGCCCTGATATACTCGAATCTGATGAACGAGAGAGTGGTGAACATGATTTGAAAGAGGAGGCCGAGGATCGTGTCGTGGGTACTGTTACGTGGCGTCTCTACTGGGAGTATTTCTGCACTGGTTTGCCTGCGGCACCTTTGTTGTGTTACGCTTTATTTTATATTATCGTACAGGGTAAGTGTATTATACTATTATACTTGTTTTTAGACAGGAATAGTGGATTACGAGTACTAAATCATATCTGCATGCCAAGTGCCCAATTCAAAACATAAGGAAAACCCAAACCTAAACAAAATATGAAGGCCTCCACACATGTTGTGCATCAACTAGACGTTCGTTCTACGGCAAACGGGAAACGTCAGCCCATCGGCAAAATACGAAATAAATATATAAGAAATGTGGAAAAGAATTCCAACGTTCACAACAAATGCGGATCTACTCAACTTCATGTAAAAACTGAAAATGTCAAGTAGCAAACTCCCGAAAATTATGGTTATGTTTTCATTTCTGCCGTTCGCGTTCGCTTAATCTCTCTAATAACTGCAGTAAACGTCTAGTCCTGCAGCACTGTTGTCGACCAGGGGGCTAATCAAAAGACTGCCAGTAGGGGTTTAAGAGGGAGGTAGTGGTGTAATTAACGGCAAATGTATTTTTTTACGATGGGGCCCTATTGTTCTCGGCCGGTGCCGACGAGTCGTCATCCGGTTCAGATAGCGATGACATACACAGCATGAAATGGAGACTTTACGCTTCTTTATTAAAACCGTAAAGAAGCGTAAAGGTGGATACCATCTTTACGCCAAATTTACGGTATGCGTAAAGACGCGTAAACTCTATAATAGGCGTAAAGAGAGCGTAAAGTGTTTTAAATTTGCGTAAACTTTGATCCAGCGTAAATGTCCGTAAAGTGACCTAAAGATGCGTAAACTTGAGTAGGCGTAAAGACAGCGTAAAGGATGTAATGATGCGTAAAGCGCTTGAAATAGACGTAAAGGTAACTAAAGATTCGTAAAAATAAAGAACTGCGAGGAGTGGAACTACATTACAAACCTTAGAGCACTTGTGGAAGACATTATTTTCAAAAGCCAGGGTGGGTATTTGATTCCGTAGAGAAAAGAGTAGCCTCACCATAGCAGTCATTTATAGAGGCGTCTCTTGTATGTTCACAAATTTAACCTTATTGATTCGTTTAAGGCATGTACAATCCAGAAAGTAATGTCCGTCTCATACAAGCAGGCGTTTGTGCTGCGAGAACGCGCGACGCCTCTAAAAACGACTGCACGAGAGTCAAGAGAGAGCAAGAGGTCAAACTTGGTTTTAATATGAAGCAGGACTTGGTAGAAATAATAGACCTGCTAGGCAATGTATTCATATCAATACCCGGTATCAATACCTAGTTTCAGTTCCGCTCTTCCCAAAAACAATGAAATACTGCTTCCAGCGAAATTATGTCCCATTGACGGTCAGCAATTTGTCTCTACGTCATTACCCATGTGGGATGCTTGACAGTAAGCTTAAAATTATATTGTAATGTTAATTCCCAGTTTGGCAGTTATTAAATAATTTTCTGACTAAAAAGAATCATATAGTCGGCAAATACATTAACTTCATGTCCTGTAAAATGATTCCCCTATTTTTTTGTCTCTTTTGACTACATGCCTTAAATAGATGGCGATTGTTTAAGGCCCCAAGGTAAGAAAATAGAAGTTTCAGTTAGCTTTTTTTATAGTTTGTTACTTTATTAAAATGATGTCGCTACATGCCGGCATAAATGTGCATAAAAGTGAAATGGTCATTTATGAGAGACCATTTTCACGTGCAGTTACTGCGTTTGGTAATTAAGACTAAATTGTTTTATGCCATCTTGGTTTCTTACACTCCCGAACATACAGCCTACATGTAGGACTTTAGTCCCGATGTCTCTGTATATTACGACGTTAGACGTGGCCGGCCCCACTCACTATAAAAGTCCACTGATTGTAAAGTCACCGAGTCCATACCTACTGCATACGCACGCACGTACATGCGATTTAAAAAGACGTCGAGTTTAAGAACGCAAGTATACTTGATTTATGCCGTTAAGCTGAACTGTACACGTACATGTATAGCAATAGATTGCGAAATCTACTTAGAAAAAGTACGGTTTAGAGGCACTATTACAATTCTGTTCTCGAGTTCGGTTGTTGCAACTACGAACTTCGAGTATATTCTTGAGACAGGAAGAAAGCTTGAAGGACCGCCAGGTAGAAATGTTGATTTCCACATTTCAACAGGTTTACCATATTTTTCCTTATCCTGATCTTCATTGTACCAGTCCACAACTGCAAATACATGTTGTTGATACGAAGAATTGAGTTGAACAGAGTGTTGAATATAATGATTAACTCTTCCTGGTCGCAGTCCAAGGCCGGCATTGATACAACTGTTACTGTCTGTCCATGAAGCAACAATTCTAGCCGATCTTAATGTTCTGCACTCTAGTTTGGATCCAAACTTCTCTTGGCCAATAACAACACTTCCAAACCTACGAACAGTTATTGCAAGAGCCTTGATATCACAAATGGCTTCTCCATACATGGCCTTGTATGCAGTAAGTAGTGTTGATAGGTCATCAGAATCCAGCGATCTTACTTTGTAGAATTTTGGAAGAGCAACTTCAACTTCTAACTCCTTCCAGTTAATGCCTAGCAAGTCGGGTGATAGTGCATTCCTTATCAGTTTTGGCCCCAATTCAACGTAGTCCGCAACTTGAGTGACGTCAGTAACACCTTTCAAAAACACTGAAAGAAAGTTATCCTCAAACTCCTTTGGTAGTAATGCACTAGACGCAAAGTGGTCTGACAAAAGTTTTCTCATCAGCTGGATTTCAATGCATCGATTGTTTGTCTTAAAGCTGCTTAGTATACCATTGAACCTCTCAAAACTAAAACACCAAAAGTTATATACTGGGCCATAGTCTAATACACACTCCTTCAGGTGTCCATGCAAATGCATATTTGGTTTAACTTTAGATTTTCCATAGAGTTGTTCAAATTTCCTGCAAAACTGTAAGAGCATGATGTCTGCTTTGTCAAGTTCAACAATGCTGATTACAGGTCTCGTGAGGAACTTGCATGCCAGTACAAATGCCTGCCAACACTGCAAATGCTCTTTTGGTAAAACGCCATCTAACACATAGAGTGAATAAACAAGAGTCCAGTTTTTCCATTGGGAGGCAGTGTAACATCCATAATTAGCTGATATTTTATGTGGCAGTCTTCCAAGGCCTGTACCAACATCAAATTCCCTTATCTTTTTCTCAATCTCCTGTATATTCTGCTTAGTGAGAATTCCCTCTTTAGTCCAGAGTTTGAACATAGACTTTGCAGTTCCTAAGAACAAATTATGCATAGGGTCAACAACCGTAAAGCGAATGGCATCAAAGTATTCCAATTTAAGAAGCGTACTGTAGTACAGTCCATATTGCCTTGATAAGATATCATGCTGTGTCTTTGTTTTTGCCTTGTTCAGCTTGCTTGCATGTCTTCTGTGAGTCTCCATGTTTCGTTTTGGCCACTCGTTTCTTTCAAATCCAGAATAGTCAAACGAATCTTTAACATTTCCAGGAAATAACTTGAAACATTTGGAACATCCATGATGGGAGTTATGGCTTTTAAAGCCACACAGTTTTCGGGCAGCAGGAATGTCACAAGAAACACAGGCAATTGCAGCTCTAAAAAGCAATGGTATACTGCACAGGCTGGACTTCAAGTAAAGACCAATCCACAAGGCTTTCATCTCGTTTACAAGTGGTGCCAAGAACTCATTCAAACTTGCTGGCTCCTTATTCAATCCAGGAATTATGCCAACAACAATAATATTCTCCCATTTAAATCTTAGACTTCGGGGTAAGTTAAGGTTTGCAAGGTAAAGAACTCCCACAGAGTAATCATTTCTGTGTTTCTTGGGTTGGAAGAAGTCAAAGTTAAGCATAAACATATAGTTTCTGGGTACACTGAGAAACTCTTTACCATTGAAGCTTTCAAAGTCTTTCCATACTTTTCCATCTATAACATCAGCAATATAGCCTTCTTGTCTGTCAAGTTGTCTCCAAGACTCACACTGCTGTGGAAAGTTTTCCCGCTGCAACATCTCTTCCAGCTTGCCTACAACACTGTTGTAGCAATATACTTTCAGTGGGTAGAATTCTTGAATGCCATTGCTGAGAACAACTTTTTTAGCAAGAGGCATTCCACAGGTATGGCTTTTTCTGAATTTTTTCTGTTGGCATTGCCTCACCACTCTGTTGCCATGTCTGTCAAGTTCAGTGCAATCCTTCATATCGTACAGTTTGGAACACTTGGGGCACACTGCAAACTTGGTGAAGTTGTCACGGTCAAATCCCCCAAATTTGCGGAGAAGATATAATGATGATGGAAAGATTACCACCAGCTCTGCAAGGTATTCATTGCCAGATAAACTTGAAAGAACACTTAAAAACTGAAAGAAGAACTGAAGGAGCCATTCCAAACCATTATCACTGACTTTGCACACCGATTGCCACAACAACATAAAGTAGACAAGCCACTGGACAAGTACAGTCACTTTCTGGATTGAATTCCGCCTGGGACTTGGTTCTGGGCATGCTTCATCATTACTGATATCACGGAGAAGTTCCTCCACTGGAACATCTTCCCAGACCTCAGAATCCTCTTCATTGTCACTTAGTGTGGCTTGATCATTTTCTTCATCAGAAGTTGGGGTACAATTCTAAAAAATAAAAGTAAAGCAACAATAATGTTTTCACATTCTATTGATAGCTGTTGGTTATGTATACTAAAGTAACTTCAAACATTTTGTGTCAATGTTTATCTGATTTACAATCTCTCACCTCTGGCTCGAGATCGTAAATCAGATACATACATGTACATGTACAACCTCTCCACTCATATTGTAAACACCACATAAAACAAGGTAGTCATTTACTGTGCTACACTGTATTTACTCAGGCTGCCTGCATCTTAAATTAATTTATTTGAGTTTTTTTTTTGGGGGGGGGGGTTAGCTGAGATTTCTCCACAAATTTTTAGTAACTCTACTGATATTATATTTGTGACCCAAAATGTACATTATGTTACAGGTTAAATTGATATTAGTTTATTTTAAGGGTTAACCCAAACTACACTGTAGTATCCCATTTACACCAACTAAACCTGTTTAATTAAACTGAGTTGATCTAGCCCTAGCTTGAACACAGCAATATTGCTAACTGCGAAGTTAAGAGAGTAGTGCGCTCTTAATCACTCGGCATCACTAACGACAAATGCCTTTCATGTCTACTTATGTGTGACCCCAGTGTACTGGGCTGTTCAGTTGCCAGGATTACCTGGCAGCTGAGCGCTCAAGCACTGCTTTATGCAGCCTTGGGCACTGAACCTCCAACTTAGGGTATACTACCATTTGCAAGCTACCGTTAAGCGTGAACCTTTTTCCACGTTCGTTTAAGTTTGAAACCTAGACGTCTGTGCTAAATCATATAAATATTGGTTCAAGTTCAAGTTTTGGACGCTCAGAATAATGAGATGCAAGACAACAACTGACTCTTTACATAATCTGAGTTGCACGACGGTAGAAGACATATCAAAGGTTTTCAACATCAAGGTTGAAACTAATTAGTTTGCCGACGAATTGCAAAGGTTTGGGACGCCAGACGTTTAGTTTCAAACATAAACGAATGCGGAAAAAGGTTCACGCTTAATGGTAGCTTGCAAATGGTAGTATTTGGTGCATGTTCCATTCTGAGTTGCCTGTAGCTGGTTTATTTAACCCTTAAATATATTACCTTGAGTGAGAAAAAGTTAACATGAACTCTGAACTCAACCTGCCTGCAGTCTCTTGTTACATCTTAATCAACTATGTACAGTACCATGTATAGAGCAGATTTATTGTCTCCCTGACACTAATAACTAATCATATCCCCATTTATAATCCCCCTCTTGCTATCCCATGTCCATAATACCCCTGTGTACAATCCCCTACAGTACATGTAGTCCCCCTTTCCAAAACAGATTGTGTTAGTTGTAAGAAATAAATATGCCCTGTTCATTTACCTGTACATGGGTACAGTAGTTTGTGCTAAATGGTTTTCTATGGCAAAGTTGAATATAACAACAACAATAATAAAAATAACACTCGCACAAAAAAATAATCAAACAACTATTACATGTAATACATGTAGGAATTCGCTAAAATCAATCTGACATTAATGGGAAGAGTTCCACTTTCCCGGAAAAAGTGGAACTCTTCCCATTAATGTTGGATGGGTTTTAGCAAATTCCCATTGTTTTTTTTCCTGTGACTAGGCTTAACAGTTTTTAAAGTGTTTATGAAACCAAATTTTGCATCTTTATTTTATTGCAGAATAATAAAGTTCATTCTTTTCTGATTATCAAGAGTATATTTATTTTTCAGTTCTGCCTTCAGAAAGGTCTCTTTTTCGCCATTCAAATTGTCTACTTTATGCTTAAAACTGTCCGGGGCCTGGAACCGAATCTCACATTACAATGACGTCACTGTGAGGACTCGCAAGTGACAATTCCTAAATGTGATCATGTAGGACGACACGCATTTCTACAAAAACAATTCAATACAAAAAAAACTTGTTTCTTATTGGATGAAATAACCTGCTATAAAAACAACATGTCGATTGATAAAAGTGAAAGACAGAAATTGTAAGACTGCTGGCCGCAAACGGGCTGTAAAATGGTCAACTGATCAAAACTGTTGCAGGAAACACAAGTGCTTTCTTTTTATAATGTATGGCCAGCACAGGATAATTGTGATAGTGTTAAAAATGCCTGATGGAAAAACATTCATGGAGAAAGCGTTTATAATATAGCGAATTCTGAGACTGAGTTACATTGTATGTGAGTTGAGTTTCTACAACAACTGCATCGTTGTCAGACACTGGCTATTTATTCTGTGGTCTGAAAAAGGATATTTTCATTATCCCAAGGAACAGTGTTTAACTCAGTGCTGCTCTGATCAATGGCAGTGAGCTCGGGTGGCGCAGTGGTTAAGCGCTTCGCCTCTCACCTCTGTGGCCCAGGTTCGAATCCCGGACGCGGCGCCATATGTGAGTTGAGTTCGTTGGTATCTCGCCCTTGCTCCGAGGGTTTTTCTCCGGGTTCTCCGGTTTTCCTCCCTCCGCAAAAACCAACACGCTAAATTCCAATTCGATCTATGGATTAGCCGGGACCTGGCTTTGATCAGCCCCCATGGTTGTTTCAGGTCTCGTTAGAAATTCAGAGTTTTTTTTCAGAGTGAGTTGCATAGCTTTTGAGGCTCAGTTCAACTATACAGCTTTTGAAATTCTGGTTTCTTTGCAAGTTTTATCGTCCATTTTTCATTCACAAACATTCAGGATCCTCTTAAACAAATTTCTACAGGAAACCAGAGAAACCCTATATTGTATTCTTTGCCATTCACAGTTCTGGCGTCAGCATAAAAGTACAGGAGTACAGAACTTCAATGTCCATTGTATTTTGGCATACATGTAGGATAAAGTTAAATACAGGAAGAAAACCACGGCCACCATGTAGCCACAATATCTTCCACCTCCTCGCTTATTTTTAGCTGTCTCTGAAACTTTGTTGCTGGAGTCCACCATGTTTGTAACAACAAGTCCTCACAGTGACGTCACGCAGCTCATTTGGCCGCGTGGCAAACCGGACAGTTTTTAGCATAAAGTAGTCAATTTGAATGGCGAAAAAGAGACCTTTCCGAAGGCGGAACTGAAAAATAAATATACTCTTGATAATCAGAAAAGAATGAACTTTATTATTCTGCAATAAAATAACGATGCAAAATTTGGTTTCATAAACACTTTAAGTACCCACATGTAACTTATGTCAATATTAATTACCTCATCTGAACAGATGCTGTCATCTTCAGAATCAACATTATGAAGGTCAATGTCTGTGTCATCAGCACAGCTTTGGTTTCCACTCTGCATATTTTCTTCTGAATCTGTTGTAGATAGAAGAGACTGCAAGTCCATAAAGTAGGCTTTTGCACACACATTTACAAAAAGGATTAAATTTAGTGAAAGTTTTCAAAAATGTATTTACAAAATAATACATGTGTGTAAATAGACTACCAGCAGCCCTTTCTTCTAGAACGTATGTTCTTTCCATGACAAACTAGTAAGATACATGCAAGATGTAGCTATGAATGCATCAGTCAGAGAAAACTAATCTCACAATATAGCTTACATGTAAATGTACTTTGAGGGCCAAAAATTATTTTATACATGTATAAGTTGATTGAAATTTCTGTTAGTTTGTCTCTTAATATTCTTTTTGTTGTAATTTTCAATTTTTGTAAAAGCTATATAATTATTTGTGAAACTAACTAAAACATATTTAATTCAGTACATGTACATGAAGAATTGTTTTAAGTTAACTGAAATAGACAGTGATACATGTACAAATGGAGTAATTATTAAGCTGCGTGTACATGTAAAGTGTTGCCCTAAAAGAGTCTTATAATCACTGGTTTGGAAAAGTTTTTCCATCACTTCTACTCAGTTATCATTATTAAGACCCGGAGTGCTAGTTCGGCTGGGGTTTGAATCCACAGCCTCCTGAGTGACAGACCGGAGCTTAACTGGCCACTAAGCTAACTGGGACCAAGTACATGTAGTCTAATTGTTTTAGTAGAAACCAACTTAGTAGTTCAATCTTAAACTGAAACAAGATTTTGACAACTTGGCAGCCATTGTTTTTCTTTTGAAAACTGGCTTTTTGCACTCACTATCTATCACAGAATTGATAGTGAGTAGCTTAAAATAACATTAAAATGACATCCAATACCCTTTAGACAGTTATAATGTCTAACCTTGCTAGCAGAGGTTCTTTTCTCTTACCCTCTCTTTAGTGGAGCTGGAGAGAGGGTAAGAGAAAAGAACCTCTGCTAGCAGGGTTAATGTGTCTCTATGGAATTGGTGTTTAAAAGATGAAAGACCTGGGAAGTGTGATTTTCTTAGGGAAATTCATGGCCAGTCGGGGTCGCCAAGCAAGCGACATTTTTACTGTACTTTGGTGAGGAATCAGTTTTTGAAAGGCCTAAAAACAGCAACTCAGTCAAAACCACCAATACAAATTCAGTGAAGGACACATCCGTTTCTTTAAATAGTAAGACATTCTCTTAAACAGATATGACATTTTCGAGATAGTTACACATAAAAATCAGTTCGACATTGCAAAGTCCTCTAATAATTACCAACCCCCACTCCCCCCCCCCCCCCCAAAAAAAAAAGAAACGCGGCATTGGGCTTCCTGTGGTGTCCGAAGCCACGAGGATTTTGCCTCGTCGTAGCGAGTATAGAATACCCGTCCATTTTAAAGGCACTTTACTGTAAATAGGTGGTCACTACTTTATACTTCTTACCTTCAAAAAACTCACTTTCAAATGGATCACACGCGTTATTTACGGAAAACGGTGTCGAAGTTCGCCCTTGCTTACGCCATGTACCATCGCAGCCATTGAAGTAGCGCCTTTTGTGCTTGTAAAACGTAGATTTCACTACATATTCTTCGCAGTGGCCACAATAGAATGTCGATCCTTTTCTTTCGTTCACTTTAGGCATTGAAGTTCCTTAGCAATAATAATATACTCGCAAAAACTCAAAAATGTTTGCCTGAATGCTGCCGGCCTGACGCGTGATGACGACTCGTTCACAGACCCCTCTCGGTGCAGTAGCACATGCATGATATGACGTCACACGCTTAAAACCAATCACAGAACAGGCTTGTCTCAAGTAAATTATGCGGCGGGAGTTCACTTCTCACACCGAGAGAGAGAGAGAGGAAGCTTTGGTTCGGCTTTGGCTTTGCACAGTTTATTTCGCTACACTTCCTCAAAAATGTTAGAAGAAATCAATCTTAGCGATCGCTATGTCGTTTTGCTCGACGAATCCTTGCAGGAGAATCGGTCATTACGACAGCAGCTCCAGGAGCGTGACGCCGAAAACACAAGAAGACTGACAGAGCTTTCCGAAAAAGTTGACACGTTGTGCCAAAGTATTGAAGAAAGGGAAGCCTCTGCATCTTCCGGACGTTCAAAAAAGACTTCAAGTTCAAAAGTTAATGTTCCTAAGCAGTGTCGGGTGAGTTTATTTTAATCATCAATGATAGAATTAGACTATGAATGTATGTAACTTGTAAGTTACGTTATTCGTTCAACATGCACAACGGTTTCTGCACAACGAATGAACGATCCGTAAAACTAAAAGACCGTATACGATCTGTTCTTGGGTTGCATGGTGTATTCAAAACCCTAAATTTTCAACTAGATATCCTATAAAGCTGTTTCTTTAGCACTTTGTAGATATGCATGGTTTACACTCGTTCTCAATAACACGTGCAGGTTCGAAACGAAACTCCTGACTTCGAAGTCGTTTCTGGTGGATGTCAATCAAACGGTTTCCATGGAGTTTGAAGTGAACCGTTGTGTGAGTAAATTCGGGAAACTAGCATTTTATAAACATGGCAAAGTCTTTCCCAAAGTCGCTTAGATGGAGAGTAATCATGCTTAGAGCCAAGGGTTTGCAAAATAGGGAAATCACATAAACTTTATGTGTGAGCGAGCGGTTTGTGTATAAGATCAAAATAGGGAAATCGCATAAACTTTGTGTGTGATCATGTGCGAGCGGTTTGTGTATAAGATCAAAATAGGGAAATCGCATAAACTTTGTGTGTGATCATGAGCGAGCGGTTTGTGTATAAGATCAAAATAGGGAAATCGCATAAACTTTATGTGTGAGCAAGCGGTTTGTGTATAAGAAATCTGATTGTTTATATAGCTTCAAAGGTCTTGGAAAAAGAATTATAGTTATTTTTATTCATCCACTTGCAGATATGCTCCTTATAAGAGGTTTTATCGAGCAATACCCTCGAGCTCTACCTCGACGAGCTCCAGGCATGGATACAGCCTTTCTCTATTGATCTGTGTCAGGCTCTTTTCTCTACGCCTTCACTTTTGAGAGCCTGATACTCGGGTTACTTTATTTAAGGCTGCAATATTTTGCCGGCCATCTTGGTGGTTCACACTATTCACCACTTAGATGGCCGCCATACATTTTACAGTAACAACTTTTATTATTTGTTCGCGGTTATGCCCTGTCCACACTAATGCGGATAAAAAGCTCTGCGATCTCACTAGCGTTTTCACATCGTTTTCGACCGTCCACACTAGGGGCTGAAAAACGATGATCCAAAGATGCCTTTTCATCACCAGGCTCTGCTCGGATGTTTTTTCTGTTCAATACACATGCTCCAATAGTTCTCAAGTTGCTGCTGTCGATTAAAAAGAAGCAAAGGCTGTATAACATCTTTGTAAAGCTACTGCTTGTTGATTAATCAGTGCCACATTTAATTCCAGGCAAGCAATCAAGCTAGAAAGAAGGCTAAACACTAGCTAGTCCGCCATATTGAATAGTGGTTTGTTTACGCGCTAAAGTTTGCATAATGAGTTGTGACGTAAGCATTTTTGAAAAGCTCAGTTTTTGCCATCCATACTAAAATGATAGACCTGCATTTTCAAAAAGACAATAGCTAGCCCAGAGATTTTAGATTTGATCGAGGACGGTATAGTGCATGATAGTTCATGATAGTTCAAAGTACCTTTAAATATTATGAAGACTCATTTGTGCTATTAGTCTAATAGTGAAGAATACAATCTAACAGCCATTCTAAGAATTTTACTATTTTACAATAGTTCACTTTGTGTTCAATATAAGTACACATATCTGTTTTAGCCGTATCGTGGAGTCAAACATTTATAAATACCACGGCTGAGGTTGGCGGCTATTCACAGCTGTGCATTTTATTTTTGTAAACCGTCAGAATTGTTACAGTTTAATTAACGTTGCAGACAATATAAATGATATAAATAATACAATATAAATGAATGGCTTCAGATATTTCAGGCGTTTCTACCAATTCTGGCTATTCCAAAATTGTACGACACCAAAATAATACAGCTGTACAAATCCATTAATATAAAAAAGTACTTCAGTCTGAAGAACATACTGAGTAAATACTTTTTTCTACATTGCAGAAGAGTGACATCTGCAGGATTTCGCTGTATTAGCTGGAATAAGTACAAAAAAACGCGCCCTCTTCATATGTTTCAGAGAGAATATGAAAGCAAGTATACATGTACCTAGTGAGCAAAGAACAATTAAAGAAAAATTCGTAACGGAACTTCTTGTATGTGGTTTGATATAACTCGAACTGGAGATATTCATCATTTTTCAATATGGGCTCAACAATCACAGATGGTGTTAGATGTGTGCAATATCGAGTGATTATAACGTTCTTGATTTCTTTGTACTTCCCATCCAAAGCATCCTAAACATGCTTCCCGTGAGCGTAAACTACGCTTTTTTTACGCTTCTCGTTAAAAAAACTAATGCATATACTGAACTTTATGTTTAGCGTTTTTGCGTAAAGGAGGGCTTTACCTTCTTTACTGTTGCCGTAAAGAACCTCTGTACGATTCTTTACGCTTAGCGTTTTTGCGTAAAGAAGGGCTTTACCTTCCTTTACTACTGTCGTAAAGAACCTCTGTACGATTATTTACGCTTAGCGTTTTTGCGTAAAGAAGGGCTTTACCTTCCTTTACTGCTGTCATAAAGAGTCGTAAAGAACCTCTGTACGGTTCTTTACGCTTAGCGTTTTTGCGTAAAGAAGGGCTTTACCTTCCTTTACTGCTGTCATAAAGAGTCGTAAAGAACCTCTGTACGGTTCTTTACGCTTAGCGTTTTTGCGTAAAGAAGGGCTTTACCTTCCTTTACTGCTGTCGTAAAGAGTCGTAAAGAACCTCTGTACGGTTCTTTACGCTCAGCGTAATGCCGGCGGTAATTAGTGTCACTACGCATCTTTACGCTCTATCGTATACACATCGTAAAGAACGTCTTTACGGAAGTGTAAACAAGTGCTTAAAGAAGCGTAAACTGGATCTTTACGCCCACTTTACGCTACAGTTACGGAAGCGTAAAGTCTATATTTCGTGCTGTGATAATAGCCTGTATTTTCCAACCACCATCCACTCTGGTTGGAATGGTTTACTGTTTGAAGGGAATTAAGAGGAGATTAAGAAAAGTCTAAAAACATGAAGTCATGCAAAAAAAAATTAGTTTTGGAACTCTAACTCATTTAATCTTGAAATTAGGATAGAAAATTGTAGCAAGGTGAACTTCAATTCAGGATCGATGTTTAATTTTCAGATTTATTTAAATAACTCTGACATCACACTTGATTTTCAAAGAGACAATAATAGACCACATGAGAAAGTACTTTGATATTGAAAATACTTTATTGTCGAACTAGGATTAAGTGTTCGTATAATAATTTTGGTATATACTTCATGGTAGTGTTTCGTTCCATATTATGCAGGGAGACTATATGGAACGAAACACTACCATGAAGTAATACCATAATTTATCAGATAACACTGATTTATGAATCAACTTGTCAATACTCCGAGTCAGAAAGTTCATTATCGCTCGGTTCAATAACGTTACGGTAACGATAACTTCACTTTATTTACTAGCGTAAAAGTTAATTAAAATTCGTCGACAAAATGTTTGAACAATAACGCCAAGATCTGATGGAGAGTAAACAAATGTTTTCAAAGGAACCGATAGGATATTATGTTAAGGGGTATAACTGACTCTATTGTAATTTGTAAGAAAGTTCTTAAGACTGTAAGAAGCTTTGTTTAATAGTTTAATGTGTTTAGTAGTGTTAAGGTTAGTTATTTGATAACTTATTTATTGACGTGTATTAATCTTTGTTCTGTAAGGTGCATTTGAAAATGCCTGTTGAATTTGCGCGGTATAAGTTAGGCCGTTAGGTACTGTGAAATATTTGAATTATAGTGATTGTTAATTTGACTGTTCGCTGATTAGTCGTTCGTATACTTTGTCCACTGTGATCAAGACGGTCACAGGTCTATAGTTCTTCTTATCCAGCTGATCATCCATTTTGAAGATAGGGATCCACTCTCCCTTTTTCCATGCAGTTGGCCATTGACTGAGCTGTATACTTTTATGTTGTTTTTGAACCGAGCGATAATGAACTTTCTAAATCTGAACATTGACACAGTGCCTCCAAAATCAATTTTTTTAAATCTATTCTGTATCTGATAATCTGATACGAACGTTGTATTGTGGTCCAACAATAAAGTATGTTTAACATCAAAGGGCTTTCTCGTGTGGTCTACTGTTTCTTTGAAAACTTTCTCTCTGATCGCTAAGCTTTAAAAGCGCTTCGAATTACTCAACATATTTTAGAATTAGAGTTCGATACGATTTCATGATCCGTATTTAGACCCCCCCCCCCCCCCCCCTTCCCCCCCTATACCCAAAGTTGGGTAGGGGTGTGCCGCTGGGCTCCGAAACCACCCTTACCCTGTTTAAGACAAAACGAACTCAAATTTCCATACCCTGTTCAAGACAAAGTGTTAAAATGTTCCCTCTATAAGACAAATAACAAAGTATCTATACTTGTATGTCAGTGTTTATTGTGATCTTGTATAATGAGTGTCATAACTAAATAAGTTTTCATCAAGCACTAGACTAAATAACGGCACTAGATAAATACCATACCCTGTTCAAGATCTGTCGATGTGAAAATGGATACCCTGTCTAAGATCAGAACCTCGAAAAACCATACCCTGTCCAGCGGATCATCCCCGTATAATCCATATATGGGAGTACCCCCCCCCCCCCCCTTCCGGGATTTAGACTGAGTTCAATGAGTCATTCGTTCCTATCACGCGCTAAGATGATATTTTCGGTTCCTTTTGAAAGCGTTTGTTTACTCTCCATCAGATCTTGGCATTATTGTACAAACATTATTTTGTCGATGAATTTTAATTAACTTTTACACTAGTAAATAAAGTTACAGTAACTTTATTGAACCGAGTGATAATGAACTTTCTGACTCGGTGTAATGTTGATTCATAAATCAGTGTTATCTGATTATTATATACTAACACTTAATCGTAGTTCGACAAATATGAAGTACTTTCTCGTGTCTATGATTGTCTCTTTGAAAACCAAGTGTGATGTCAGAGTGAACCTGAAAATCATCCATCGATCCAGTATTGAAGTTCACTCCGTGACAATTTTATATCCTAATAATGATCAAGATTGAACGAGTTAGAGTTCCAAAACTAAAAATAGTTTGCATGGCTTCATGCATCTAAAGACATTTCTTAATCCCCTCTTAATTCTCTTCAAACAATTAAAACCATTAGCGACCCGATTTCGTCATCGCTTGAGGGTGGATTTCAGGGGAAGGGGTAGTTGGAAAATACAGGCTATGATGGCATCGATGACTCATCTGGGAAACAATAGGCCGGAAATGGCGTCGCATGAGAGCAATAGGTAGCCCGCGCGAACAATAGATATACCAATATACCGTGTTGCATAGCTCTCATTTGTATACTACTCTTCTCAAATTAAGTTTTGTTTGGACCATATTTGAAAAGAAGTTTTGAAGATGCTGATTAAGTTCAGATTCTTGCTGATCGCTTATGCCGGGAGCATTAATTGACGTTGAAGTGAATTTGTAAAACAATTTGTTATAACTCAAAGTTGATAACTTCACATTTTCCTCATACATGCATATTTTGATGCATTCCTTAATTAATATATATACACACATGCGAAATCATAATTCACTTGCTCACTTTTATTTTAATCACTCTCTCTTCAGTTTTTCTTCTCGCTCCAAACTGGTGGTTATCACGTATGGCCGACATGGCATACAAAGAGCAAAGAAGTAGCATGACACTTGGAATTTATGGGGCGCTTATCGTAAGCGCTCTTATTCTCACCCTTGCCAGAGCCTTTATCGTTTTCTACACATCCGTTAGGTCGTCAGAGAAACTTCATGACAGGATGGTGGCGTCCGTCATCAAGTCGCCTGTGTTGTTCTTTGATACGAACCCAGTTGGACGAATAATGAATCGTTTTTCAAAAGACACAAGTTGCATGGATAACTTCCTTCCCAATCTGTTCAACGTCTTCCTTTCACTTTCTTGCTTCGCTGTTGGAGTGGCGTTACTGACAGCTGTCGTAAGCTTCTGGTTGTTCATCGTCATCATCCCTCTGTTTGGTTTGTTTATATTGCTTGGGAAGTACTACCTTCAGTCTGCGCGTGAACTCAAGAGAATGGAGGCAATCCGATGCAGTCCTGTGTACGCCCACATCAGTGATACCATCACGGGACTGGAAATTATACGAACATTCAAAATGGAAAAAGACTTTTTCGATCTGCTAGTGAGGTATGTACATAAATGTAGGTATTTAAACAAAAACGTTCCATAACGAGCTGCAAGCCCCATTTGCACGAGGCCTGCTGTGCTATGAACAAAATTATGTGGTTTTGAGGCTGTCAACATTTGCTGATGGCTGTCACCCTCTGGCGTCTTAAAGGTTACACTAATCTGTCAACAGATAAATTTTACTCTAAGTAGGTCACGAAGTGAACATGTACATATACGTATGTACGCCAATCTAAAAATTTGGATTTGTTCCTTATAAGGAAATTATTTATTTTGGCAGAATATTTGTAAATTGCGCGCCGTTTAATCGTTGCGATGGTCAGAGCGGAAGGGTATATTCAGTGATAAGGCATTCTCAACTAAATTCACTTTTTCTCAACTAAATTTTTTCTCCTTTATATCCACTTTTTATGCTTTTCAACTGCTGCTTTCCGCTAAGATCCTTAGTTTTAGGCTATCTCAAATATGCTTTCCGCAGCATCTAGGGACTCGAGTTATTTTTTCTGTAGTTAAATATTTTAAGGTACAATAGACAGAGAAAATATCGTAATTTGGAAGAACTGACAAGTAATCATTAGTAATTTAAAATTAAGAAAACTGCGGAAGCCTTTCAGTCTCTCTATCCAACCCTTACTAAATGAACGTTTTGTGCGTACATCATAAAATGAATATGAAATAGTCCCTTACTAACGACTATTATGGAGGAGGGCACATTTCGGTCCGTTAAGATTTCAGCAATGACAACAATCGATCATTTAGCCATTTATTTATTGAATAATATTGTGATTTCTTTGACGTGGTCTATCAATGGTATAACATGTCTACACTTATAGACTATTTTATACCTGAAGAAAGGTGCTTCTTTACTTTGGTCTTCTTGCTCAGTCTTGTAATTCATCAAATTCATGGGATTGCTTGGCTGTTCCGGTTACATTCCATCAAATGCTTTGGTTGTTCATCGAGTGAAATTTGCCGACTTTAACTGATTCAGTTCAGTGCGGTTGGTGCTCACATTTCAACAGCAAACTTCACAATATCTCCCTGATGTATGATTTGCCGAAAGCATTTGTAGTAGCACTGGACATATATGTAGAATTTAGGAAATCGGCTGATAGGTACAATCCCTTAGATTTGTAGCGGAATGAGATATTGCTCAATGCATCACGGCTTCGGGCTTTCATTGATCAGCTGGGGGTCACGCTTTTAGCACTGCATAAACAGCACTATAGCTTGAACAGTGTAAATACTTCTTCCCATTCTTGTTTTCTGACCACCTGATAAACGTGGTGGCCCTGTTGGTGAGATTTATAAGTATATGGATGCCGCTTTCCTAAATACAACTTGAATTCACAGATTATCCGATGGCACCAGTCGTCAGTCGTTCGACCAACAAACCTTACAATTGATTGAATGTCCCGCTAGGTGCGAAGTGTCAACTTTAACCAATCAGATCACGGACCGCAAAATTTGAATACTGGCACAAACCGAATAACAATTAAACGGCGTCACTTAAATTTCAGTTGGACGCTGGCATTTTAGTGAACTCAGCTTTTATATTCTTACATGCCTTATTCCACGAACCTTCAGGATTATACGCACATTGAAAGTAAGTATTCATAGCTTTCGCCATATGACAGTGAACATTTAACAGTTCTATTTATTATTTAGGCTGCAAATTATTTAGAGAAAGCGTGTATAAATTCATACCGGATCACTATACCACGGCGTGTGAGTCAGTGTGAGTTCCTTCGCATAACTTTACTTTACTGTAAAGATTACAGCTCAATACAAGAACATGCAAATAATGAATACAAGTACAGAAGCTGAGGGAAACCGAAAACAGGAATAGACTTCCCTTACAAACGGTTACCCAAAATATTACTGTACTGATCTCGACCGATCCAAATCTGCGGGGGTCCAAATCCGCTAGGACACCGGTTCCTCCCACTGATTCACCAAAGCAAACCAAAGCTCCTTCATATATTAGATCAATTCATAATTTAAGATCATTCCATACAAAGTACGTTTAAACATGGTTCTGAAAATAGCAGACAACCAATATATGAGGATATGAACTGGGGGTTTCCAACTGGGAAGTTCAAAATCTATTCAACTATGAATCGAATAATGCAAATGTGCCTCCTTATAAGTAGCCTGAGGAACTCCGTTTAATTTCCCAGGCTAGCTTATCAGCTATAATTCACTAACTTTATCCGTGCCAAGAGTACAGTGATATGTTACAGAAAGTATTTGTTTTGAATCATGTATGAGTTGAAATACTATCATCCTAGACTTGCAGTCACCATATTTATTTGTTTATTATTAGCCTTGACAATTTTAACACTTAACGAAATTAGCCTTTGCCACACCAGTGTAACAACGAATAAGAAAGTTTTAAGTCTTCTTAATTGGATAGTTTACAGTAAACCTGTCAGTCTTCTCTTTTCAGAAAATTGTTGCTATATAGCAGATGAGGTGGAAAACAACAGCAAGCTGTATGTGTAGATTTGGTCATGCAATTTCCGAACATAAATAACTTAGAATACCCGGTCTAGAATCACCGCCACCGCGGGTCCGCCAGTCACGGTCGGTTCACGGCTTACTTCATCGACGACTTCGGCATTTGCTGAACACAATCAAGAAATAGCTTAGCCGCGAGTTTCTGCATTTTCTGAATTTAGTCAGTTCATTATTCGCCGAACGCAGTCAATAAATAGTCCTAAATAACTTAGTCGGAGTTCAGCATATGCTGAACGCAATCAATAAATAGCTTAGCCGTGAGTTTATATAATCAAGAAATAGCTTAATTGGATGTGAGTTCAGCATTTTCTGAACTTAGCGAGTTCTGCAACGTTTTACGGAATTTCAAAATTGTTATTGTTACCCAATTCAGATCATGTGACGTAAACAGTGCTAATCTGGAGAATTGACCCGTGATAATGCAGTCATCGTGCCTATCTGCTATAAATTTTCAAAAGAGACAGATTTAGCTTGAACATAGCCCACTTCCGCGATATGCTTTACTTGTCACGCACAAAGGTTTCAATACGAGGCCCCGTGCTAGCTAAATTAAATTTATTCTTTCCACTTTATTCATTTTATTCAATTTATTCATTCAGATCATGTAACAGCTCTCCAGAGAATTCAGAGCTTTGTTATCTGTTACATTTCCTCTCAAGTGGGATAAAGAAAAACAAGAAAACATTACTCAAGGGAAAAGTCAAGTGACCTGATTTGGGACTCCAGTGTCTCACACGATCTGAATTAGGCAGCAACAGAGTTAGCCGATTCCCTCTATCTCCAGTTATTCCTCCAAAATCGCCTTTTGTAGAGAGTTTAGAAATCAATATGGGTTCCGAATTTCGGAACCAACATTTTCAGGTTTTTCCTTCAAAATCGCCTTTTGTAGAGAGTTCAGAAATCAATGTGGGTTCCGAATTTCGGAATCAACATTTTCAGGTTATTGCTCCAAAATTGGCTATATAGTCAAAGAGTTTAGAAATCAATGTGGGTTCCGAATTTCGGAACCAACATTTTCAGGTTATTCCTTCAAAATCGCCTTTTGTAGAGAGTTTAGAAATCAATGTGGGTTCCGAATTTCGGAACCAACGTTTTCAGGCTATTCCTCCAAAATCGGCTGTAGTGAAAGAGTTTAGAAATCAATGTGGGTTCCGAATTTCGGAACCAACATAGTAGTATATAAACTAGCGGTTCTGGCGCAGCTTGAACGTTTTATTATTGCAATCCTTGCTCGATAACTCCAGAACCGCAGCGAATTGTTCTACTTCAGCATTCGAACAATTCGCTGCGGTTCAGGAGTCATCGAACAAGGATTGCAATAATACAACGTTCAAGCTGCGCCAGAACCCGCTAGTTTATATACTACTATAGACCATAGTCCTCCTTCCGGATTGGAGCAGTTTGTTGTACTTTTTTCCGTTGTTTTTACATTTCAACATCCTATTAGATAAGTGATTACTACGTAGTATATCGATCTCTTCCACTATGGATAGCATATCGTGCCTTCCCATAGAAATCTTAGTCAAGATAGTAGAGCATGCAGGCCCAGAATCATTCGCAAGCATCGCAAGGACATCGAAACACCTAAACTGTGCCGCATCTCTCGTGCGCTACAAAAACGTAGACCAAGAGTTCCGTAAACGAGTACTCACTTTCGGTCTTAGGTCTACTCGTAATGACAACGATCGAGACAATTTGGCTAGGACATTCGGTATTTCCGCAAACCACATCTATGATAGCTTTCCTCTTGTCTACGCCAGTGAATATGGTAATCTTAACGTTATTAAGTGGCTCATTAAGCACTTATGGTTCGATAAAATGGATGGACACACCGATTACGTTCTATGCGCTGCCTGTAAGGATGACCGTCTTGATATCATTAAGTGTCTCACTAAACACTTCCAGTTCACCAAAGAGGATAAAGCTGTCGGGTTTGCTATACTAGATGCCTGTAGGAATGCCCATCTCAATACCATTAAGTGGCTCATTCGACGCTTTCAGATAACTATGGAGCATAAATACATTCATCATGCTCTACTATGCGCCCGTAGCAACGATCATCTTAATACCGCTAAATGGATCATTGAGTGGCTCATTAAGCGCTCCCAGCTCACCATAGAGGACGAAAACGCTCTACTAGATTACTACATAAATGCTTATGCTGCCACATAGGATCTCTCGCAACGGCCAAATTGTCCCTAGGCATTCTTACACCTAAATATCCAAACTTGAGCACAGCTCCGGTTTCTACTGCTTTTTCCAGATTGGAGCAGTTTCGTTGTACTATTTTTTCATTGTATTTTTACATTTTAACACCTATTAAAGGAATGATTAGTTTACAGTATATCCACCCATGGTACTAACATACATTCTCTACTTCACGATATTAACGTATGTTGTTATCTTAGTACGTATTAATACCACACAGATTAGACAACCGCGCGTGATTGAAGAACCTCAACGTAGACGTCACAACTAAGATACCAATTAGACATATAACATATATAGGTATATTGCACGATGGTTGAGACGAGAACTTGTGATTGGTTGATTCGAGGAAAGACCACGAAATGTATAAGGAAGTGTTCGAAGGTGTCAGAGTATTGCTCTCAACATAACTTCCAGATAGGAAGAGGATGTGCTATATTCGTTCCATGTTTGACGTGTGGTCGAGGCTGTCGTACTAATCACGAACTTTGTGCAAAATGTGGTGCACCTCAACGCCGTACCACTCGCAATAAGAAGAACCTTGATAAGAAGCGAGCTAACGAGTCAGCGAATATCACGTGTTCAAATGTAGTAGAATCGGAGAAAGATCTAAATGTAGTGGAATCGGAAAAAGATCGAAACGTGGTGGACATTCACGATCTCGATAATGCATTAGATGACCTCTCCATCAGTGAGAAATATCTAAATGTGGTAGGATCGGAGGATAAGTAGAAATCACGATACGAAAAAAAAAAAGAAAAAAATGAAGAGAAATTGTTATGCGACCTCTCTTCATTTTTTTCTCTTTTTTTTTTTTTTTTTAAACGAACGAACAATTAGACAATTGACAGGCATATGGTATACAACTAGTATGGATGATATTATCAGATTACTTAGTCCAGAAATTTGTGCAAGCCTATGCATCAAACCATTGTCGCATATCAAACCATTGTTACATATTAACACCGGTGAAACATGTTCCGAATGTTTATGTCCGATGGAAATGCAAGGAACGGAATTCATATGTCCCACCTGTGGTCTTGTTTCCGAGGTCGAATCATGTGAAGAAACAACTATCGAACTATTATGCGAGAACTACAGGCATACAACACTATTTATGAACAAAATTACCACCTCTCGTTTCCCACAAATGTATTAGTAATCGTATCCGACGTATTCCTTCAAGTACGGAAAGCTTGTTTCAAACGTAGCTATGCAAAACGAACTATTTTAGCTGCTATACTTTATCAAGCATGTATACAATGTGGGTTCATTAGATCTAAAGGAGAGGTCGCTCGTTTCATGCAACTAAAAGATAAAAGCATATATCGTGGAAATGTCTTTATACGTTCTCTACACGATGACGATAAGATCGATATAGATTTGAATACCGATAGAATAGCTCCTCACATTACAACGACTTTTGATAAACTCAACCCCCAAGGAGCACCTAAGAATGCCCAACAAATAGTCTACGAGATTGTTCATAAGGCAATAGAAAACAATATAGGTACCAGCTCCATACTTAGAACTAAAGTCGTTGGAGCGAGTTACGAGGTACTGCGTCGTTCGGGATCTCGTATGTCTCTTATTGACGTTGTTAAATGGTGTGGTATATATAAGGGTTCGGTCGTGCGTTTTATCAATGAGTTGATTGCTTACAATTCCCACTTTGAGCCCATCTATACGAGACACGGTCTAAATAGTGATAAAGTTTAATTACCTCGAATAACATATGTGCGATTACTTAACCAAAAGTTTAACGACTCATTTCCTATTTAACCAAAACGGCTAATTCGTGAGAACGACATCCGTCGATATGTACTCATTCAAGAATTTAGTCTAAGACAGTAAGAAGAAAAAAATTAAACAACGAAAAAACCAAAGTACCAAAACTGGTCTCACCAGAACCTCTCTAGGAACCCACTTTCACCTTTTTCCTTCTTTCTCATTTTTGTTCCTAGAGAGGTTTTTATTCTTGCCGGGCCCTACGCGCTACGCGCTACGACTTGTGTTGGGCTGGGAGCTTCTTACCCAACACAAGCCGATCTACCACACATAGTCCGCCAAGGTTTGAACACCAGAACTCGTGAACGGCTCCCATCTCGATCACAAGTCCCAGCGACAAACCCGTTGGGCTAATGTGTGCTAGACAAAGTATTCAGTGATAAAATATCGTACTTATGTTTTAAGAGGTTGACGTATGTTAATTAGCGTCACCCACGCGTTGTCTCGAAATTAGCATACGAACCAAAAACACCACGGTAATTTATACGAATTAAGAGCAGTTGTTTTTATTTAAGTTAAAATGAAATCCATGCTGGTTTCTTTCGAAGGAGATATTTATTCTTACCCCATTAGACTGCCAAGTTTTTTGCTCTCATCTCCTTTCGGATTTCGGATCGAAGTAGTTCTTCTACGTTTTTTAATCCACCTTCTTGTTGTCTCGAAATTGTCTCGAAATTAGCATATGAACCAAAACAACACGGTAATTTATACGAATTAAGAGCAGTTGTTTTATCAAAGTTAAAATGAAATCCATGCCGGTTTCTTTCGAAGGAGATATTTATTCTTACCCCATTAGACCGCCAAGTTTTGCTCTCATCTCCTTTCGGATCTCGGATCGAAGTTGTTCTACGTTTTTTAATCCACCTTCTTGCCTGTTTTTTTGCCGTATTTCTAGTTTAAGCGTCTCATATTTCCTTTTCTCATCAATAACGCTTCCGAACTCGGCTTCTGAAATGTTACAATCAGCTAGAGCTTTTGAGACTTTGACTTCCACGGAATTCGCCTTAGCTTTTGCTAACATAACAGTCTTTTCATGCTTCGAGACGTGAACGCCAAGTCTCTTACTAACAACAGCCATCGAAGCCGATATGGCGGCACACAGGAACCCCGCTGATCCTAATGAAATACCCACAGGTATCCCAACCCCGGTAAATGATGAACCTAACGCAAAAGCTGATAAAACGCCACTCAGGCTACCTGTGGCCACAGCAATCCCATGAACGATACCACGTGCTCGAGCATATTTTTTGCGGACAACTTCGTAGTGCTTTGCTTGTTGTTCTAGCTCAGCAAGTGTATCACAGACTTTTTGCAGTCTAAAACTCGATCCATTTATATCGCTAAGTTCCTTTATAGCTCCCGATGGATAGATATCTGGTGCTGTTGGAAACGGTTGAATCGAATCGCCATCCATTGTATATACGTATGATTTACTCAAGCTTCAATACGAAACGTAGAGGCTGCTTGTTGAAGTCTATGAGATTGCCTTGCTCATCGCAAACTGTGAGGCGAATGTAGTTCCGTATCGTTCCTAGGGCTCGAATGGGTATGAGGGTTGGTGGAAAATAAGTTGTTTCACCAAAAACGTGTGATGTTGTTTTTAAAATATATAGGATTTTAGATGGCTTCCCATCAAGAAGTGAGAAATCTGAATCCACCACATCACAGTAGATAGATATATGATTAATATCTTTTGGCACCAGGACGTATTTTCCTTTATTGATAGTCACATAATCCGTCACATCTTCATTTACTTCGATACTAAACAAAGCGCAGACGTTCTTAGTGAATTTGATTGGTTTCTTGACCTTCATAAGCCAATATTTCCAAAATGGATAGTCTATGAATTCCAAGTAACCAGCCTCAACTGCGGGATCTAAGTAGGTTATCAAATTTTCTATCTTATAATGTCCCGCCTTAATTTCGTATGGAAACGTCAAACTATTGGGGGTAATCCACTTAAAGCCCCCCTTCTCCGCTAGGTTCCACCAATTGTGACTAAGAGTGACCTCAACTAGCGAAATATTATTGATAAGAATAGGGTTATCGAAGTAGACCGTATGGTCAGCCGTAGGACATGTGACATTTAAGATAACCATTATATATTAAAGGTATAAACTACATACATAATTAGCTTTAACATGAGGAGGCACGGAGGTAATTTCAGCTATCATTATGAGGGTGGAGACGACGAGAGAGATGATGAGGCCCCAACACAGAATGCTAATTTACGGTCAAAGGCTGAGAGAATAGCTAGTAGAGATAGAGAGAGAATAGCTGAGGAAGATAAGAAGGTCGCATCATTTAATGCCGATCTATTAGCGAAGTTCAAGAAAAGATACCCACATGCAGATTTTCACCAGTTCTATGTATCAACGGATATAGACGGCCCTGGCAAATATTCGACTAGTATTTGGTTTCGAGATGGGAATAATGGTTATGTGGTTTATGGCGACGATGTCTCTAAGCTACCTACCACCATTCAAAAACACATCGATAGCGCATTGTGGGATGTGCATAAGGGTTTTCCACATACGTTAACACTAGATAAAAGTGTGAAATATCCTATTACGGCGGTCCCACCTACTGAAAAGGCACAAGATATAGATTTAACTAATCTATGGATATATGTCAAACCTACGAAAAAGTTCAAAGCAGGCGTTCCGAACATATTCAAAGAGACTGTCGTAAAGCATATGACAGCAAAGGAGTCCCACCATTGGTTATCAGGTCCAGATTTCAAATATTGGCCTCAACAATTGAATTTCGCAACGTGGTGTGCGACTTCTGGATGTGGAGTGTCATTGTTTGATCCTACTTTCAAAACGTATCCTCCTATTGTTCAAGGACTACTACGATTTCACATTTATTTCACAATACGAAGAATTCTACATGAACTTGGTGGTGCTCATGGGGTTCCTCTACCTGGTGACTCTGCTTTCAAGCAAATGGATAACCCCTATAGCGAATCAGCTCTTGAGAAATTATGCATCGAATTTGGTATATCTCGAACACCAGATTTCCGATGGCACGGAGGTAGGAATGACGGATTAGGAGATGTATTCCTTTTGTATGATGATTTCGAAAACGTCCACGTAGTCAGAGGTTACGATAAAGAAGCAGATAATTGGCCAAATCACAATAATTTATTTGCAGACCAAGGAGGTAAGAAGGATCAGGGTGATCTTGTGTCATTCATTCGGAACGATGAACATGAAGGAAAACAATATAATTGGTTTACACCACCAATCGGAAAGGGTTTAACTAATGCTGGATTAGGTAGATTGAATCGATCCGTCGAAGCTTTTGGATATTGCGTTCTAGCTGCTCAGAATGATCTTAACCAATCCATCATAGATAGTTTCAATGTCAAAGAAAAATTTAAGAGATTAGTCGAGGACGCTATTCTCGAAAACAGTTTAGTGGTAAGCTATAAAAACTATCTTACGGCTATACTACACACACATAAGAGATTAGACCTAGCAATAGCCATAGGGGTACGATTACTACCAAGCAATCTTGAGTACTACCTCAGCAAGAAGGATGGTTATAAAAATCCAATCCCGAACGCCACAGAAGGTATGGTGTTAGGGAAAAACGATATTAATACAGATGTTCTCGAAACCAAGCCCCCACCAGATATGGAAGGGAAGAAACAAAAGAAACAATTACCACATCAAGTTCCACAACAATTACCACGACAAGTTCCGCAACGAGTTTCACATAGTACCTTACAGAATCATACTCAACAACATGGGATCAATCTAGCGATAGTATCTATTGCAGGAGCTGGAATTGCATGGGTGTTATTTCGCTAACGTCGTTTGTATTGCTCTATTGTGATCACCACTATAGCTACGATGAATAACCAAACGTTCTCTGCTAATACTCCTAGAGCTTTACCGGCCATAGTAAATATGAAATTCGCAATTGATCCAATCATTCCAGGTAGTATCTGTCCAAGTTTCTTTCCAATTTCCTTTAACAAATCACCTGTAGTTTTTAATCCCTTCTTTACTGTATCTGCCACTTTGTCGATACCGTCTTTTACTGGTTTCGGTACGGATTTCGATAGCTGGGAAACTATTACACTAACGATAACACCAATAGCAGTTACCACCGCAAGAACAGTCATTCCATACTTCCTGAAAATGTATTTGACCCTTTCACGTAGCGATATACGTTCTAGTATGGCTTCTTCTTGACGTTCAAGTAATTCTCTTGCCTTATGGATGGATATTAACTCTTTCTTAGCTATTTCTTTCTGAGCGTCGGTCGATTCGGAGTCTTCAAGAATAGATTCGTTATTCGCTTCCAGATCAGCGAGTTGTCGTTCTGCAAATATTACTTCAGTAGCAGCCTCTTCATTATTTGGACCTAAAGCATCTTTGAGAGCTTTCCTCATCTTCACGCGTAATTTCCTATCATCATCATTACCGACGAATAGACGTTTAAAGGGTTCTTTGCTTCCAAGTTCGCGAACGGTAATGTTTCCATCTACTAAGGATATTTCTATATTATGCCGAACACCAGCATCCGGATATTGCCCCTTTACTATGTCAACCAGCATTTCTTTTGCCGAATCTCGAATCGTTTGTTCGAATGTGAATCCTCGAAGTGGGTCACCTTCTATAGCGTAGTCGTGCAAATTATCCATGGTAATTGTCTCACTACCTCCGGCTTCATCTTGATTGTCACTCAATAAGTAAGCCACGTATCTTTCATTTGCTTCTCGTTGTCGGTCTTCTTCATCTCGTTCTCCTCGGTTTTCTTCATCTGGTTCTCGTTCTTCGTATCTGTCGGTACTATCCTCAGGTCTCACATCAACGTCGCCCCTAGCTTCCATATTGAACATAACTATGTATCATAGTATATTCAACATGATATCGTCGAAGTTAATTCCTAAGGAAGCACTAAGAGCGCAACTCGCACTCAAAGCTCAACGAACCTTATATAGAAAAACTTTCACTCCATCATCTGCCAATCCAGGTGAGACTCTATATGTGGAAATACCAACACTAGGAGAAGATATCGTATTAGTACCTGGTAGTTTAGCATTATTGGGTGATATCGTATTGTCTGGTGGACATGTTAATAATCGAGTCGTTGCAAATGTTGGACGTTGCTTAGTTATACATCGAGTTTGTAAGATAGGAGCTGAAATAGTAGAAGACATTGCTCGATCGGATCTATTACAAACATATTCCGATATCTATCTATCTACACAAGAGAGAGAATCGAGAGTACAACAAGGTATCCAATCAGATAACACAAATAAGCTACGATCTAAGGCTGGTGATGCAGGTACTTCAGATGTTGGTGAGAATGCATTGTTAGCTGCATATGGTTCAAAATATAGAATTCCGTTAGACGTCGATATTCTTACACAACATGGAGTTCTATATCCACATGCACTAGAAGACACTATTTCATTCGAATTAACTCTAGCCCGCTCTATCGATATAATCGTTGGATCAGATTCGACAAAGATAGGTACGTACAAGCTTACCAACATCCAGTTAGAATACGAAGCAATCAAGAATGAAACGCTAGCTAGGAAGGCATTTCACGCATATGAAAAAGGTACTGCATTCCTATACGATCACGCAGTTCACTTTAAGACAGTACCTATTGCTAAGGCATCAGATGCTTTGATATCTCAGAATATAAATGTTCCACGACGATCATTCGCTGGATTACTCTTTCTATTCGTAGATCCTCCCACCGCCGGCTCACGAGATAGCGAAGCATTCGTAAATCCTGATATTTCAAAGATAGAGATAGACGTAAATGGAGTTCCAAATAGATTCTTTCCGGGAGGTATGTTAACACCAGATTTTTGGGAGTCCGCAAAAGGATGGTTTGGTACATCCGAGACCTCTATGACTCCTACCAAATTTTACAATAACAGATTTGCCATCCTAGTCGATTGTCGTACAGCAAAAGATTCCTCTGCTCATGGCGATGGAATGGCACAAACTGGCGGTGGAAAAGATATCGATATTCGTATACATAGAACTTTAAAGGGAAGTGGAAACGTAAGCATGCATATCTATGTCCTTGCGGATGCTCAGCTCAAGATATTGAACAGATCTTTAGATAGTATTACATACTGATGGATTCCTTGGTAGAACACATCCCATTCAACTCACTCATAGTAGGTCCAACGAATTGTGGAAAGACTGCGTTTCTCATAGAACAACTTCGTGGACCGTTTCGTGGTAAGTTCGATTATATAGTATTAATTTGTCCTACGTATGCCCACAACAAAACGTATCATGGATTTGCTAATCGAGATCCGCATTTTTATGTCATATCACCATCTCAGGATGCTATCGATACCACATTAAATATTTGTGCGACCTTTTGGTCAGGTACCAATACATTATTGATTCTAGATGATTGTGCCGCATCAAAAGATGTAAAACGAAGAACTGACAAACTAGTAGATTTAGCGTTCTCTGCTCGACATATAGGACTATCTATTTGGGTACTATCCCAACAATTAACGAGTATATGTAAACCATTTCGTGAGAACGTAGCTATCGTAGTAGCATTTCATACTGCATCGGTTATAGATGGAAAGAGGATATTCGATGATTACGGAGGTTCACAAGAATGTAATGAATTACGAACGATACTTCGATCTCATAAGTTTGCTCGCATATGTTTCTGTTTGCGACATCCTTTTGCAGTAGTGTTAGAGATACCCGCACCTATAATATATTATCATGGATGAATACGTTAAAGAACTGGAAGGTGAGGATTTAACAGGTCCACCACCCAAATTGGAATTTTCGACCGAATTGGAGGATATCGAAGAATATCGAGAAGTACTTAAGACCTTAGCCGTATTGGGTAAAACGAAAGAATGTTTAGGACAGAATTTCTCCCTAACAGATATAACTAAACTATCTGAGAAAGACGTAAAACGTTTACATAGTAGATACCAGGCCGTGGTAGCAAGTCAAATAACAGTACACTTAGTAGATGGTGTACTACGCCAAGTTACTCGCGCAGCCTCATACGTAGTTACACTAGACGACCAACAAGCACTGTTTAAGGATCTACAAGAAAACCAATTAGCCCGCCATCAGATATCTATGGCGGCTGGTCGATTAGCACTTAAACACGGTCGATTTGTAGCTCTAGCTAGTGTCTTGTTCAATGTAGCTGATCACATAGTCTATACGTCAGGGGAAGAGGCGGATGACGAAGGCGATGAATATGAAGTGGATACCCCAGAAAGAACCGTAGTACTTAAGGCATATTCATCATTAAAGAATATTTAGTGTCACACACCTGTTGAACCTCCACATATACCTACTATATCGAAGCAAGATGGAGGAACGGACGGATCGGATAACTGCGGAGACTCAAAAGAGAGAGATTACATGTGAAAGTGAATTACCTAAAGAAATCAATGTAGATGAAAAGTTGGACTACAAACATACCTACTATAGCAGTTATTGGTATGGGCGCTGTATTGTTTTGTGCATGCTATCAAATAACAGGATGCTACTTAGTAAATGGTTGGGCGCTGTATTGTTTGGCGCGTGCTATCGAATAACAGGATGCTGCTTAGTAAATGGTGCACTACGTCTAGCTACTCGCGCAGTAGCATACGTAGTTCCACTAGATGACCAACAAGCACTGGTTAAGGATCTACAAGAAGACCAACTAGTCCGCAATGAGATATATACTGCGACTGGTCTATTAGCACTTAACACGGTAGATTTGTAGCTCTAGCTAGTGCCTTGTTCAATGTAGCTGATCACATAGTCGTTCCTAGTACTCCTATTAAACATTCGTAAGTAACTACTATATCGAATCGAGATGGAGGATCAGATAACTGCGAATCCGCCAAAGACAACACCAACTAGAGTAAAAGATCCAAAGAGGGTTGCTGCTGGGAAAGCATTAGCACTAAGTAATAAACTTGCTAGAGAGGCTCAAAGGAGAGAGATTTCGCGTGAAAGCGAATTATCTAAAGAAATCAACGTAGATGAAAGTTGGATGAAAAATGTGTCTATCAATACTACTATCGCAGTTATTGGTACGGGTGCTGCATTAGTTGGCGTATACTATCAATACAGAAGATATAGAGATGACACTTCTAAGAACGTTAGTACGATACGACCCGCGAGTCCTGTAAAGACTACGGTACCAGATATGGAGTAACAATTAGAGACTAGAGATATACTATATATATTAGGATGGATAAGGAATTGATGAAAACAGCGACCGATGCTGCTATGATAACTGGAATAGCTACTGGTATTGGTTGGATCGTAAAAAAGGTTGTCAAGGAATCTATGCTTAGTGATCCTTCTATTTCTATCACAAATTACGTGAAGTGGACTGCTGTAATAGCTGGTAGCATATATGCAAAACAATATCTCGAGAAACAAAAGATCATACCATAATGGTGACGGTAGCAGCTATTGGAATGTCTATTTTCGGAGCAGTTTTGAATGCAACGGCATTTACTGGTGGTGGAGTGCTTGCTAGGATGTTTGGTGGAAAAGATGAAACTGCTAATATAGAACGAAAGAAACATGATACGGCAATGGAAAAATTCGATAAAGATAGGGAGGCTTATATCGAAAAACGTAAAGAATTGTCTGATTGGACGCATGAACAGGAAGTTGCTGAACGCGATGCTCGTAATGATCAACTTGATAGTAACCTAGATTTCATAAAATCCGATAAGTTACGTCAGGCACTGAAACGACTCGAAGCAATGAAAGAACCTCGTTTCTCTGACTACTATCGACCATCTAACGCACAGAAAACTAGTGAGTTGATCTATGTTGGTGGTGGAATGCTAGTCGCTGGATACGCTATTAGTCGATATTCCTTTTAAAAAACGAGAATTTTTACGATCGACGAGAAAAAAAAGAATAAGAACTAGTTGGTTAGATAAGTTCTTATTCTTTTTTTCTTTTTTTTTCTTCTTGTTGAAGGTTAGAATACATAGATATATAATGGATGCTAAACTTGCGAATATCTTCTATGGTCCTATGGGCTATTGGAAAGGTTATGCTGCAATTGGTAAGTTATCGGCGGCTGCAAAGGTATCGGAAGATGTAGCTAAGGGTTGGTTAGAGAAACAAGCCATGTGGCAAATATATCTATCACCACCACGCTATATTCCACGACCACATTGGACTGTATCGAAACCTAATGAAGTTCATCAAGCTGATTTGATATTTCTACCTCATGATAGACCTAGTCGTGGAAGGAAACTATATAAGTATGCTTTAGTGGTAATCGATGTAGCTTCTAGATATAAAGAGGCTGAACCTTTAGCATCGAAAGATAGTGGTGAAGTGTCTGCAGCATTTGATCGGATCTACAAACGTAGTCCACTAGAATGGCCAAAAACATTGCAAGTTGATCCTGGTAGAGAATTCATGGGACGTATGTCTGAAACGTTAGAACTACATGGTACGAAAGTTCAACGAGGTGAAGCCGGTCATCATAGAGCACAAAGTTTTGTTGAACGAGCAAATAGAACATTAGCTGAGAGATTGTTTGGATATCAATATGCACAAGAGATGGTACTAACTTCAGAAGGATCAGATGCGCGCAGTAGAGAATGGGTATTGCGGCTTCCTGAGGTTATCAAAGCCATGAATAGCGAGGTGACTCGACTTACTGGTAAAGAGCCTTCGAATTCTGTAGAGGCGCATCAAGTCAACATCAAAACTCCTACGTATTCTCGAACTGTTGGATTGAGTGAAAAGCGACTACCATTCGACGTTTTAGTTCGATATCTCTATGCGCCTGGAGAATTGGAAGGTGGAGCTAAACGAGCAACTGATCCTGTGTGGAGTTTACAGACGTACGTTATTTCGCGTAGTGTGATATCTTCTGGACAGCCTGTGCTGTACTACCTTACTTTGCAAGAAGGGGAAGGCGCACCAAAGCGAGGATTCGTGCGCGAAGAGCTACAAGTTGTTCCACCAAATACTGAACTACCCCAAAGGGGAATTCTGTTCGTACCCAACCGATCTAAGATAGCAACTCGTAAATAAACTCATCCATATCTAAGTCTTTGTGGCCATAGGCTAATGTATCGATTCCATTACTATAGATCCAACGCTTAGAGTCGAATGGTGATAGAGAGATCTTATTCATATGAATACCATACATCCTGTGACCTTCACTTCGAAGCATATGCATTTCGTGGTGAAATACTTTCTTATCTTGTAAGCAATCTTTGTATTGTTCGTGACGAATACGATGTTTAACAACTGCCTTCTTGGTACCTTTGGCTTTCCTAATCTCGTCACCACCTACTTTCAAGATCGAGTATACATGTAGCTTCGATCGTAGTCCAACGTATTCAGCAATGGGAATACCTCCACATTCGTCTTTCATTTTACCAAGTACTTTCTTGTTGGATATGTCATACAGAGGATGATCCTTGCTGTAGTTGCTAGTATCGTATAGATGCTTATTGGTGGTAATGTCTGTATAGATGTCTTCTGTTTCAATGTGAAGTAATAGACTATCAGTGTCAGTATATAGTAGATTACAACATTGCCCATACTGCCGCTTGAGATCGTTGTAGTAGAAGTCGTACATCAGATGTTTCGAGAGATCTAGAATCGACATTCCGACATATACTGGACGGTTCAGTAGTAACTTACTTTTGTAATTGTGTACAGCGGCTAGATCGTTATCGAAGATCGTGGATCGGGCATAACTAGGCTTATTCAAGAGACGTTGTAGTTTGATTCCTTCTGAAGATCGCACTAGTTTGACATCTACACGTTTTCGTAGATTTTCCATTGTCTTACCAAATACGCTATTGTTCATTAGTTTGTAGAGATCCTGCTCGAAAGGGCTATTCGCTTGTTTTCGTAGTTCTGTATTCATTCTTATGTATGGCTCCATCCATGGCGATTGGTTGAATCGTAGTGCTCTGTGAATCTTCGTTAAACGCATTCCGAGAGATAGATACAGTTGTAGATTGCGGTAGTGGAGCACATATCGTTCTTTATCGTATAGGTTAGGTACGAGCTTTTCCACTTTCAAAGATCCGTTGCCTTTGTATAGTTTCTCAAATAAATCGATTTGATAATTTGATAGCCAACCTTTATTTACTTGTATTCTCTCGGGAGCTAGTGGATAGTCGTTGTGTAAGTCGTGGAGCTTTCGTGGATACTCAAGGTCGACTTCGAGGATGTATCCTACATCGGAATCGATTTCGTGTTGGGTAATTCGTTCTTCCGTTGGTGTACACCACTCAAATCCTCCCGTTGGTAGATATTGGCTCATGGCCCAACCATATAGATTGTTGGCATCGAGGTATATTATATGGCTATTTGGCTTATCTGGATCGAAGTCGAGTACGTTGGGGTTGTTCGCTTTAGCATAACGATGAGATACCATAGATATTCCGCCACGTAGACCTTTCTCGACGAATAGATGCATGTCATAGTCGGTTAATAATTCAAGTTCTACTCCGGTCTTCTTTAACAACGCATCCCACGAAAGTCCTGGACTCGTATAATAATGAGCTGGATCCAATCCATAGTTTTGCATACATGTCGCGCGGAAGTTCTCGAACACATCTGCTAGAAGAAGTACATCCGTTCGTAGGTAAAGGTCGTGGTAGCCTCCTAACGTTTTACAACTGAATGCCTCCCAAACTTTTAGTGCGTGTTCGTAGTCCTTGTCGGAGATGTCCTCTAGAGTTAGTTTACTATAGAATGCGTCTTTTGGTGGAAGAGAATTCTCTGTAAATCTATCCCAAGAATCCATGTACTCATACGGATAAACTCCTTTGCGTAGCAGCAACTTGGTTTTCTCTTGGCTCGATGTACATTTCATAGTTTGTAGGAACGTATCTGGTGATGAACTCGCTACCAATTTATTGAGGGATGAAAGTAGGAATTGCGCGCTGTCGATGAACCGTAGGTTGCCGAGTGAGAATGAAATGTATTTCTCCATATTGTTTGGAATACAAGAGATCTTACCTGACGTCTTAGATATGGATTGCATCAATAGGTGAGAATCGTAGCCACGCAAATTGTGGAATACGACTGGGATAGTAGGAAAGATACGTAATTTGAGATTACATGCTTTGTGTGCGGCACCTCGAAACTCTCCTGTGATGTGGCAATGGTCGCGTACTCTATCTTTACCAAGAGGTTTCTGGCAGATATGACAAAGAATTGCTCTATTATAATCTCTCATGCTTTTTGGTGGCATATGTAGTGGTTTGGCAACTTGAGCTTTTATCTTCGCTTCTTCTTCTTGTACACATCGTAGAAAGCACTCGATAGTATCCTTACCTCGATATAATACATATGGTTCGCTATGACCATCAGAACGTACGACTACGTAACAAAATCCACATGGAATATGTTCTTCTGTTTTAAATGTGTTCTTCGTGGGATCTTGTCCTTCTATCTTAGTAGTTAAGGCCTCAAGATCTGCGTAGATAACGTAGGGAACTTTGAGCTGCTTGTGAACGTTCTGAAATGAGACTTTGTTATTCTCATCGGCGGGCATTTCGATTCGAATGGCTCGATCGTCAATTCCGTTACATTCTGGGATGTGCTTCGCAAGAAGAGCTTCATTGGAATATCCATGTAGGCACCGTTCGCAGAAGTGCTTCCTATGTTCATATTTTGTCTGATCGAATAGAAGGCGGTTGAAGTTCTTGATAAAGCAATAATGTTGTATACCGCTCTCTGGGCACTCTATAAGCAAGGTGTTAACGCGCTTCGAGAAAGTCTCCTTCGAGATGTGGTGCACAATCAAACACTTATCCTTAAAATCCCAACCATATACATTGATAGAGATTTCGTTCTGCTTCTCGAAGCGTGGTATTTGTGAGATTGGCGTTGACGATTCTTCCACCCCATCGAATCCAAACCCATCGTCTTCTGGGTATTTCGATGTCCTCTGTGGATCTTTCGCAACTGGAAACTTCGCGGCACGCATCGTCCAACGAAAACAGCGGTTGTCGGAGTTTTTCACATTGATTACGGCTTTCTTATTCGCGATTTCTTTAGGTAGTGGTAAGTATGAACCTCCGCGTAGTGGTTGATATTTAGCAATGTTCACCCATAGAATGTTGACTTTATCTATGACCCAGTTCGATCCTCTACTGATCCACTTCTCGATGTAGTTATAAATCTGAGCATGTTCTTCTACTATTACTCCGCGGGTATCGGAACTGTTGGCCAGAACTTTTTGTGAACTACGAAATGTGGCTATCTCATATACCGGGCCCTCGGGTTTATCGAGACGGAGAGTTATATTCAAAGCTAGCTGAACCTTAATGTTATTTAAGTCTTGTAGCTCTTCATCGGTCTTTTCGATAGTCTGCTTTCGCACGCCGGATAGGAAAGCGGCTGGGTCCGCTCCTAGAGGATTGCTATCTGGAATGTCCATCTTCCATCCTCGTAAATAGCCCTTAATGCCAGGCACTTGGACGAATGTTAGTGTATGATCGGCCATTATATATTGTATTATCCTTCCTCTAATAGAGCTTCAAGTGCGTTGAGGTGGACTATGTACTATAGTAGTAAATAATGATTATGATAGTATATGTTATAATACCTAGTAGCAACACTCCTCTAATAGGGTGTTAGAATGTAATAAATTCGTTATAAACCAAATGTTCGAATAAATGTTAATGTATGCTTAGCCCTGATATAATACCTTATGATTACGTTCCTTTAATGTATAATTTATAGTAGTATATAAACTAGCGGGTTCTGGCGCAGCTTGAACGTTGTATTATTGCAATCCTTGTTCGATGACTCCTGAACCGCAGCGAATTGTTCGAATGCTGAAGTAGAACAATTCGCTGCGGTTCTGGAGTTATCGAGCAAGGATTGCAATAATAAAACGTTCAAGCTGCGCCAGAACCGCTAGTTTATATACTACTAACATTTTCAGGTTATTCCTCCAAAATCGCCTTTTGTAGAGAGGTTAAAAATCAATGTGGGTTCCGAATTTCGGAACCAACATTTTCAGGTTATTCCTCCAAAATCGCCTGTTGTAGCAGCGAGTTTAGAAATCAATGTGGGTTCCGCTAATATTGTTAACATTTTCTTAATTCTAAAATAAAAGATGTTTGATGTGGTGAAATGAGTGGAGTATGTTTTTCTTTCCGTTGATATTGAGAAATTATTGAACACCTTGTAAGCATTCCGCAGCAAACACATGAACTCCAGTGTTTCAAAAACTGACGAGCTAGAAAAGGATAAAAAACTTGAAATTTAGAGGAAAAAATTTAGTTGAGAAAAACTGATTTTAGTTGAGAATGCCTTTGATCCTTCTGCCTCACTTTTCTGCGTTACTGGTAAAACGAATGGAATCCCGAAAAGGAATGCTTTTACTCAAGGAAGCTGCCTGTTGTTAGGCTCCTCGCAGGTTTCAAGATAAGGAGGGAAAGGTGTTCGTCGTATCTGCCTTTGGAATTGTTTCGGGGCTTCTAAGCCAACAGCAATTATCCGTGGTCAAGAAATTGCCGTTCATTCAGAACTCTATCGACAAAATGAACGCCAATGACCTTTCTGCATCTACAACAACTGCAAGTCCGATCCTAAACAAAATGGCGCATTTAATTTCGCTGCGATACTGGTTTCCGGCCCGTTCAATCCAGCTTGAAATCCAAGTTGGTTTGGTTTGAGTTTGGTTGCTAATTTATGCAATTCAATTCATGAACATGACGTAATAGGATGTGAGCATCCATGTTTAATCCCAAAATGATTTTCCTCAAGCTAAACTATTTTGGAATCTGTATTTTATTTTCCTTTACTAGTTTTAATTTTGCAAACCGGGTCCAGTTCTAGGGCAATGCCTCACACTCCTATCTTTATTATGTTCGCGGTTCCCCCGAGTTTTAAGCTCTATACACTTCGATGCGGATCCTACAAAGGTGCCGGGCAGAACATGCTTAGCTTCTGATGCTAGAAAGAAACAACTCCTAAGATCGGAGAGAAACCATGTGTATGTCCTGATATGCTTTTCAAACTTTTTCGATAGAGGATGGCAAAAATTAAAGTGGATTGCAGGAGCTTATTCTAGAAACTTGATTTCGGTTACAGTGAACCGATTTCAAGTTGCTATAAATGTCTCTTATTATAACAGAGGGGGCACGAATACTGAATTCGGATTGGCTCACGAGCAGGGCATTGTTTTTTAATCAAGGGCCTGGTTACTGGCGTCTGATTGTAAGTTGGTTGCTTAGCAACAGGCTTCTTGCTGTTCAAAGTTTGCAGAAAATCAGCTCGTGTTCACTTCTGCTCCAAAAAGTAAACAAATAAGGTTTTACAACCATTCCATGACAACAGAAATGTATAGGTTGGTCAAATAATACTGTGGTATTTTTCGCGTATTTTGACACTGCAAAGTTTATCCTTGATTTTGACATTTGTTTGTTTGACAAAATAAGTCTCATTCTGTAATTGCAAATTATATAAAGTTATCAAGTTAAGAAAACCCAGAAATTTCAAAGAATTTCATTCAAAATACTGCATTTTTCTGTCAAGTTTGAGAACCTGTTCACGCCTTCAATGCACTCGGAGACTCCTCGCCGGTTTGTAAAAACTAAAACATTTGCGAATATAACAAACTATTAAAGACAAATCGAAAATGCATTGTGGTATCATTTTGTCTACTCATTTATCGCTATTATAATAAAAATGTGAAGATAATGTAATTGAATACAGGATAAGGCGAGTTTGACTAAGTTTGAAAGTGTCGCGGTCATGCTGAATCGGGTTTTCCATTGCCATTGGCATTGAGAACAAATCCATATATGTCTTTTACTCGGAAAAATGCCCTCTATATTATAAACAAGTAATCGCATGGGTCCTCGAATTCGCGACAAGGGAAATTTGGTGAAAAGTTTAACAGAAGTGACTAATCCTTAATTTTCTCGGCCCCATGTGATTAAACGTAGCAAAAAACTTCATCCAATCGAATCTTTGCCATCCTTCATTAAAATTGTGTATCTGTAAAGCATATTCTGCTATTCCGAGTACTAACTACTTATTAACCGAGCGTGAGGTCTGTACAGAGAAATATCAGACTGCGGTTTTTCTGTACAGACAGAGGCTTTGCGAGGTCTGTACAGAAAAACCAAGGCCTGATATTTCTCTGTACAGACCAAGCAAGCGAGGTTAATAAGGTGTTTATTATATGGCATATTTTAAGTTTTAATTCGACCGGTTCGTGTACACAAACACTGCAGCGGGAAAATCCGTATTGCCCGTGGGCATTACGGGAGAATTCCGCCCGCTAAACGGCCAATCAGCGCGCGCCATTTGACCGGAAGTAGCTCCTGTCATATAATAATAGTAGTTATTTTTATTTTTCATCATGAGAAAGTTTATCGTTTGGGGTTGACAGTGCCCCTTTAAAGTGATTTTCAATACTTCGAGTGAAGACAACTTATTACATTTTTATCCACAGCTTAGTTTTTTTTCTTTAGCTACAATACATTATCAATCTTTTCTTTGAGATTTCGCTGTTCGTGTTACTCTGTAATAAGCTAAATTATCTGCCAAGTGCTCTTTCGGTGTTTTCAATTTTATTCTTTCGAGCGGCAAAGAAATAAACAAACCCGATGCACCTGACAGAAAGCCTTTTTCAGTATATTTCTAAGCTTATATTATAAACAAATAAAAGCATGGTTTCTACGTGATGTTTGGCATAATACCACTTGTGATAACTCAATATTGTCCGTAATATTACTCACCGCAAACAATTTTGAATCTGCTGTTACATATACTAATAGAGAGATTGACATCGTATTTTCCTAGATTTCAATTACTTAGGAGTATTCTTCTAACTGTACTAGATAAAAACATAAGTATTATGGATGGGAGTAGAAAGGGAACACCTAGTGTTTGTAACCTTCCCAAACCCCGCCGCGCCTTCAACGTAATACATTTTTGCGCCAATCCCATTTCTACAACATCTCACTATAGTGTTTTCTCCAAGACACTAGAGGTTGTTTAAAATGCTGGCCTTTGTTGGGAAGGTATACCAAGATGCAGTAGAACTGGTATGGGTAGGAAACCGCTTGGCTGGGGAAGAGACTAAGTATTGCTCTTTTTGATTCTGGTTCACTCTCTTGTCTGACCATACCACGTAGTTTATTTGGTATAATGATAATTTCGCCGCAATCCTTCTTCTCTGTTGAGTGGAACACAGCCGAGGTATCATTTGCGAACTACAGCGGGAACAAAGTATTACTTGAAGTATTACTTTATTTACCAACGTAACATTAAGCACTGTTTAAAACACGAACAGCACGCGCGCTGATTGGCCGTTTAGCGGGCGGAATTCTCCCGTAATGCCCACGGGCAATACGGATTTTCCCGCTGCAGTGTTTGTGTACACGAACCGGTCGAATTAAGACTTGATAAAACACGTACTTTAAGAATTCAATGAAAGAAAGACGCATATCTCAAGGGAATGACATAAAGAAAAAATTTTTTAGTGGGTTGAAATTTTATATAAAAGTTTCATCCTAATTAGAAATTCGCTGATAAAGGCCCAAAATTTGCTGCGAGTTTATTAAACGCCTTCAAAAACATTAACATGTAAAGAGGGTAAAGAGTCCTTTTTCAGTTATTTTGGCGATACGACTTATTTTGGCCGAGAAAATCCAAGCTAAAAGTTTATGTAAATTAGGATGAATTAGGTATAAAATGTCTTCACAGTCATTGATTTCCTTTGTTTTTGCTTCATTAATTATTCATGAGTTCTTGAATGAGCTTTAAGGGCTCGTTACAAAAATGTATGTGTATACACCGCTCCTTTGTTTCGGAAGTTATTTCCCCTTTCGTCATCCCTAGTTATGGAACTCTCCAATCTCTTTTGGGTACGACCCTCGGCGACCAACAGCATGTACAACTGGCACAGAAGGTGCTTCGCACTGAGCGTTCGCACCCCAAGGATGTTTGGCAACACAATGTAGACCATCTTCGAGGAGCTGTTTCGAGACGCGTCACACAAATACTTCAACGAGAATGACCAAACCCTGACGGTGCGGGGTGGCACGCACAGTTTTTCGAAGGTTGTACTATAATAATAATAATAAAAATAATAATAATAATACTTTAATATATATATCTTAAGTTAAAAATACAAATATATTGAGGATAATACACGATGGTGAGAAGATATGAAGTTTATCCTCGAGAGTCGAAAACAGTTTACGAGTGAGCGCAGCGATATATGAGTGGTTTATTCCATTGCTAATAGTACACGGATATGGCGGATTTGGTGGAATGCTCTTGCAGAATGGGTGCAACAGTTTGAACACTGAGGTATCTCCAATGTATTGAACTAAACTGTAGTAGAAATATTAAGGGGACTTTGACTCTTCTAAATCCATCAAATCCGCCATATCCGTTCCAGTGTATGGGCAACCTCGTAGAACACAGGTATCTCAAAGTAAATGGGGAGGGGTAGTCATTCCATTGCTAATAGTACACGGATATGGCGGATATGGCGGATTTGGTGGAATGCTCTTGCAGTGTGGGTGCCACAGTTTGAACACTGAGGTATATCCAATAAATTGAACTAAACTGTAGTAGAAATGTTAAGGGCCATTCACTCTTCTAAATCAACTATATTCGCCAAATCAGTGTGTTTGAGATTTGAACTCTTTATCCCTATTTGGCGGTTTTTTTTTTTTTTTTAAGGGGAACAAAGATAGTTAAACCGAAACTTTACCAGGTGTTCCGTTTACTTTAGCTGTGTTTGCTGCAAAACCAACGGCAAAAGTGCGCCTGTTCATCTAACAATAAAATCAGCAACTGCATGTAACAAGCTATCTATCGCTCGATCAGAACAAACAAAAAAGTTATATTTAACGTCTATATAGTAGGATATATTTACATATCAATAAAAGGAACAGTGAAATTTGGGAGACGATCACCACCATCACCACCATCACCACCATCATTACCACCCAAACCATCATTACCATCACCACCATCATTACCACCACCACCATCACCACCATCACCACCATCACCACCATCACCACCATCACTATCATTATTATTACTCTGCCAGATGTAACGGACACTGCTCCCTTTGCATTATTTACTATAGACATCAAGACGAACATACCAAAGCTTTTTTCATGGTAAAATCAACAAATCGATGGCTTAGTCTGTACCTGGACCTTCTCTGTAATGTTTTCATAATTACAGTAGCTGTTGGGTCGCTAATATTCATCCAAGACCCAGGTAAGATGTAATGACAAGAAGTTAATATCGCTAATACCACTAAGTACTAGTAGTAGTGCTACTGCTAATATCAATACTAGCACCACTAACACAACTACTGGCACTGGCACTGGCACTGACACTACAACTTCTACTACTACTACTACTTTTTCTACTTCTATCTCTTCTACTATTAAAATAATAATACTACTATTAATTATTCTACTACTACTACTTATATTATTACTAGTACTGCTTAACTACTACTACCACTTATCTATACTTAACAATTAAATTCCATACGTCTGTCTGTATGTGTCTGTCTGTATGTGTGTGTGTTTGTTCTATAGTGATCTGATTGGTCGAATAATCTCCGCCGTGCAGCGATTTGATTGGTCCAATAAACTCAAAGCCGTTCGATTCACGGCTGAAATCAAGCCTTTAATAGCTGTTTTTCTTATCACTAGAGCTTCTGAGACTGAAAATCCGCTTTAGACAGTAAATTACCTGCTTTTTCTCTTCCATTTGGCTAGGTACTAATTAGATCTGGATGTTTGTGAAGTACTTTCTCAATAAAACATCTCTAATGTTCTGACTCCTACCCAGTCGGTATTTCATAATCTAGGAGAGAAAAATAAAGTAAAAGCTGACTGAGGGGGCATGGAACGAGTAAAATGACGACGCAAGGCATTGCGACGCATTTTGGGATGGGAAGAAGGAATTCAATTGATGTTTTATGTCAGTTGTCTCTGACATCGATAATATTATGCAAATGTTACCTTTTGTCTGGGTGATCCGTGGTTCGAGTTTTTTTCTCATTTTATTTATCGGTGAACAATTTATCTAGTGAATTAGTAAGAAAATACTAAGGCTAAATTTATGTCTTACTAGGCAAATCAGGAGCCCATTACAGGTAGCGTTCCTATGTCATGGGCTGGGGCCCCAGCACAGGTCGGAGTAGATGTGGCTATGTTTAGAATTCGAATTCCCGCATTGAAAGTTAGAAGAATGATAATGAATAATAATGAGAAGTGACGTATAGTTATCTGATTGGCTAAGACAACACTGCCCTTGTTTATTTCGCGGGAAATGCAATTCCAAATATAGCCACATCTACTCCTGTGCTGGGAACAGAACCAATGGGGAAGATGGGCGCTCGTGGTAATAGGCTCCTGGTAAATGAGTGTTTTACATTTGAAACAAATTGTTGAACTTTCGAATGAATATATCTGCATCAGCCAAGCTTGAAATATTACGGGATCGAACTGACACGAATTTTGAAGACCGCCGTCAAAGGAAACAAGGTAATCCATTTCACATATGCAAACGTTTTTTTTTTTCATCCCAAAATTTCCCGCGCGCCTGGTAATCTTACTCGTTCCAAGTCCCCTCGGCCAGCAATTTTCTTTCTTTCTTTTTCTTTCTTTTTCATACTTTTTCTTTCTTTTTCATTCTTTTTATTTCTTTTTCTTTTAGTTTCTTTCTTTTTCTTTCTTTCGTTTTCTTTCTTTTTCATTCTTTTTTCTTTCTTTTTTCTTTTTCTTTCTTTTTCTTTCTTAGTTTATTACATAGCGACTGGTACGAGTCAGTCTATCGCAGTCAGCAGAAACGCTGTTTGAAATAGGCGAAATCACGCTATATCTTTTAACTGTTCAAACTGTCGCCTAGCGGTTGTGAATAGCAAAGGGAGAGTGAGGCGAACGACTTTTCGTCCCGTCACAACGACGTCATTTGTCAATAGACCAGTTCGCGGTAAATTCCGACATTTGGAAAGGGGTGCAAACATGGCGCGAAATTCAGTGTTTGTATGGGAATCGATGGAAATCCGATGCCAATTAATACCGTAAAATCGAATTTCTGAAATTTTCTTCAGATACAAACTTAAGATACCAGGTAAAAGATTAAGATATCGAAATTTGAGGGATGTAGCTGTGCTGGGAAGCATGCAATCGTGTTTTCAGTTTTCCATACATTGTCTGTAAATTTTCACGCGGAATTTGACTCGTTCCCCCATACCAGCCTCTGTCCCAATGATAGTCTGCGCCGATTTATTTTTAGCTTTCATAAATTAGTTGGACTTTTTTACCACTCTATCCGATTGGTTGTGGGTGTCACATGTCCGAATGGCCCGGCGGGCGGCGAGAGCAGAAGAATGCATTCAGTGTTTTACTCAGTAGCCAAAGCATTCACAATTTTCTACTTTCACGACAGTTACTCTACAGATTCATATTGATTACGGTGTTGTAAAAGCATGTACGATTATTTACGATATTATAGGTTCTATTTCTAATTTCTTTAGCGAATTGTAAGCGTCTGTTTATGATAATTCCAAACACAGTCAGTCAGTGTTTCAGATTAACTGGATTTATAATTTCGCAAAATTGTGGTCAAAAGTCGATGCGTGCGTGTTTGCTATAAACTGAACGTTTCTAAAATTATTAGCATGAAATAGAGCAAAAAATCCGGTTAGTTCCCTAGGTATGTTATCTAGCTATAAATGAATATGAACTACAGGGAACGGGTATTTATAAGGTAAGCCAATTAAAGGGACAGTGCCACGGTAATGCGCACGCGTAACACGTGATTGTTAATAATGAGAAAGACAATGGAAAATCACGCTGTTAATGTCACGTCACGTCAAAACTCAACTGATCTGGAACGATCTTTTGAATTTTCGCTAGCACGAAATCTAGAGTTAATAGTTTTGTAATTTGCATCAGTTGAGAAGTTCAGGATTTAGAATCCCATATCGTATAAACTTCCCACTGGACCATGAGATAGTGCTTCGAAGATCTACATGTATGGTATTCGGGATAATAGTTTAGGAATCCACTCGGCAATGCCGACTCATAAACAAACAACAACTTCTGTCAGTGAATTATAATATTTCATTCTACTGCAGTTTCGCGAAGTGAAAGCGAAACTACGGGGAAACTAACGTTCTCACTTCATAGCTTTGGGGCTTTGTGATTTTAGGATGAGTTGTTGTACAGTTATAAGAGCACTCCCACTACAAAATCGGGGAAGAAAAGAGTTTGATTTTGCTAAATAGCGAGGCCTTGAACTGTACCAAACGGAGGCCGTGTTGACACTTCAATAAATACACGCGAATCATAGTACATTCAGCGACTTACAAGCAGAGTAAATGTCTCCCCTACATTCTCACTGTCTCCAAGTTTCCTAGGCCGCTCATTGTCTCCCTCTGAAATGCTTTGGACGAAATTACCGGGAGACGGAAGCTTTCTTCTGTAGCCATTAATTCCTCCGCTCGACGAACCGTCCAAGGGCACTCGCAAAAATTACGGAGACGAACGAAATACCATCTTAAATCATAGTATATAAAACTAAATTACTATTTTAAATAGGTATAAGGTCAAATGAAACTTAGGCAAAGCCGATGGAAGAGGATTTCTTTCACATATCAAATCTCTCCCCATCTTTTGATTTCTGGACAACCCAACCAAAATTCAAACATTCGCACATGCGCACTAAGGATGGCACTGTTCCTTTAAGTTTCAATAACAACGATACGGAATTGTTAATTTATTCTAATTTTTGGAAGACTTCCATGCTCGCTCCGGCTACACTGAACTGAACCGAATACGGCTTCATTTACTTTGATAGTTTCACGAAATTCAGGTCACTCCAGTTTCTTTTCACGGCTTGAGGTCACACCCGAATTTCTTACGGTTTGGCTTAATACGCCGCTCTCATAATGGCCGACGGAGAGTTAGGCCTGGGAACGAGTGCATGAAAACGAGGTCACCCAGTCATAATATCACAAACGTAAAACATGGCGTCAAGCAACATTTCTTCGAATACAACATCTTCAAGTACGATTTCTCTATCAGAAAACGATATACCAGGTGCATCTCTTCTTGGCCGTAATCCCGAGGAGTTAAAAAATGAAGAGTTAAAGTTTTGGCTGAAGTGCCGTGGAGATAAAGGGAAAGGTCTCAAAACAAAAGCTCAGCTCGTGAAAAGGTTAGTAAGAATCGCTGATAAAGCTGGCTGAAAACGTCTATTCGAGTATTTAGAATTAACAAAGGTTTTTATATGTTCACAGGGTATACGAATACATCAGAACTGGTAGGGATAAGGATATTGTGGACCCAGACCCACACCACTTATACAGTCGAAGAAAAGAAATAGATATCACAAGCGTTAACACGACTGTCGACCGACCCACAGTCACAGAACGCGTGAAGTTTCCTAGCGATGCCGATGGTTGGGGAAAATCACTCGAAAAGATGCCAATGTTCTCCAGAGCTGACATGAACCGTCATATAACGAATTCCGGGAAGAACATTGCGAACAAAGACCATCATTCTATCCCAACCGGCTTAAGAAAAGCCAAAACATTCCTGGAAGATGAATATCTGGAAGAAATCCGTTGCTTCAGCGATCAAAGATATTTTTACTTCAAAGCGAAGTGTTGTCACAGCTTCAGGAAGAACGATCCCCCACATAATTTAAAACTAGCTTTATGTGTTCTATCTGGGGAAGTACAAATTGCAAATTGTTCCTGTGTAGCAGGGAATGTCGGTTACTGCAACCATATCTTGGCCTTGATGTTCAAGGTATGCAAGTTTTCTCTCTTCGCCTGTAAATGTACTGAGGATCTGTGCCAAGAGGATGACCAACAAGAATCAATGGCCTGTACTTCACAGCTACAACAGTGGCACATCAAAGGTGGAGGATCAAACATTGGGCCAGAACCAGTTATGGAGGTTATAGTAAATAAAACAAAACTTGATGAGTCAAGGTCCAGGTCTGGTGTGAAATCACTTATCTATGAAGCCAGGATGAAAACCAGCCATGATGCCAATGCAGAGCAAAAATTCAAAGACGAACTTAACAAAATAAGCCCAAATGTTGGTTTTGCACAAATGACTTGTGATAAAGAGGCGCGCTCAGATAAGAAAATGCAAAGCTCAGACTAGGCGAGACAAGGAGATATCAATTTCAAAGATCGACAAGAGAATAATGTAAACATTGAAACCAGGTTTGGAGATTGTCAAGTTGGATCCTACCTGTCATATCAAGTAGGTTTTACAGAATCAAACTTCAAAGCCACATCTGATATTGATACTATTCCAAGAATGCCGATTGTTAATGAACAGCCTATGACCTTCCCACGGTTTCCTTTGAGGAACACACAGGAAATTATTCTCCCAGACAATTTATCAAGTGAAGAAATGAGAGTCGTAGATAAAATTCGGTTGAATAATGATGAAATTAATAAAATAGAGGTTGAAACAAGAAAACAATCAGAATGTGAGAAATGGAAACAAGAGCGCAAATACAGATTCACAGCCTCCCGATTTCATTTGATATCCAAACGCAAAAGAAATCATGATGCATTTGCTGAGAGTTTAATGAACCCAAAAGAAATTTCATCAAAGTACCTGGATCATGGAAAAAGATATGAACCAATTGCTCTAATTGAATACCAAAAATTCATGTTCAAAAGAAAAACACCAGTTCAAGTGCTACATAGTGGGTTTGTTGTGTGTAAAGCATGCCCGATTCTTGGTGCTAGCCCTGATGGCAAGGTGATCGACCAAGGATGTTCAGATTATTTTGGTCTTGTTGAGGTGAAATGCCCCTATACCAAGTTTCATGTGACTCCACTTGATGCTTGCTCTGATGATAAGTTTTGCATGGAAAAAATAGATGACAGTCAGTGTAAGTTAAAGGAAACCCATCCATATTATGCTCAAGTCCAAGGACAAATGGGGGTAACAGGAGCACAATGGTGCGATTTCATAGTGTATACAAAGGTTGGCATTTATGTACAAAGGATTCCCTTTAACTCTAACTTCTGGAAACAGCTCAAACAGGATCTTACATCATATTACTTTGAACACTTTATTAAATTTGCTGCTGTTGACTTATTAAAAGTGAGCAGTGTAGCTGATTAAAGGGATAAGTTTTAAGGAATGTTTAGTATTACAATTACTAAATCTGTGCACTATATATAGAGTTGAGACAATAAACCCAGGAAAAAGTACTAACTTCGTTAATGCGAAATAGCACTAATTAAACAATGGGAAACATAGGATTTTGTAATATTTAGTACTATTTAGGTTTTATACTTTTTCAAAGGTTTATTGTCTGCACTCCAGTACTTTTTAGTGTTAAATACAAATAAATCTATTGGTTTCTATTGTTTCAATAGTGCTATATATCTACGTAGAGACCAATACAAATTAGTGCAAAGTATTGTATGTATTTAACATTTGCACTCCATAGTCAATTAATTATATTTTGATTGACTCGATAATCTGTAGCTTGTTAATTATTAGCATAATTTAAGTACCATTTAAATGATCATTTTGAAATAAGCAAGACAACACTTGAACCCTAATTAAATGCAAAATAGTAAACAATATAATTTGTACAACATATTTACAGTTATGTAGTAAAACAGAAATAGAAAAATATTTGTAATGTGATCACTATGCCTTCATATACTACAACTGAATCAAGGAATGCTTTGACTATATTTTGTGCTTCAAAATATAAGAAAAAGTTGAATAATTAAAGGATAATGGTTCATATCTGTAGTAATATGAAACCATGATATAGATTACCAACTGTTTTAAATTGATATTATATTTTGTTGAGCATTACAAAGAATTGCACAAACAGACCACATCTGGTTCACCACTCCAAATTGATGAAGGGGAATGACTTTGTCAAAGATGTGGAAATTTTTAATTTTATTGATTGCCCTTTCGATGTGTATCCTTAGGCTTGCGATTTCTTGTGTCTTTACAACGTCCTCTGCAGCCATTTGACTGGAACCTCCAAGAAATGGTGGAAGATTTAGTGTAACTCCCAATGGCAGTAAATCTTGTATCGTGAAGCCTTTATCAGCCATAACTGAATCCTTGTCCTCAAAAGGTAGTTCTAAAAATCCACTCCTTGTGACTATTTCTCTATCACTTATGCTCCCTGTATATAGCTGACTGATAAATGTTATGGCACCCCCAGGTGAAATTCCAACTAAACTCTTTAGGGTGGTGTGGTTCTTGTAGCTGCTAAACAACTCCCCATTCAGCTGTAGACTACTGGGCATTTGACATTTAATTTCAGTGCAATCTATAATAACCCGTGTTGAGATGTATTTTGCCTTAAAAACCTCAGGCATTGTAGCATCTGTGACTTCTTTTGAGGGCCATATATTAATTCCACCAAGTTTTAAGTACATAAAATTGATCCACGTTATGAAAATCCTACTCACTGTAGACAATGATGTGTTAAATAGGTAAGCAAGGTGTTCTTCATGGAAGCCTTGTCTCAATCTACACATTACCAATAAATATTCATCAATTGGTTTCAGGCTTCTAGCTCTCCCTCTTTTACTTATGGCAATATCATCAGAATCATCTTCATAGTCAACAGATGTATTAGTATTTGAAGACCGCCAATAGTTGATGTTTTCACCCCTCTCACCTGGATCAAAATATCTAAAAGTGGCCATAAAAACTTCCCAATTCGGAAAGCCCGTATAAAAAGCAGCAGCCGAGTCCTTGGATTTCAGAGAATCGAGTGTAAACAACCTACTTTGGAGTGCTTCATTTCGTCGCTCTGAATCTCGTAGTTGTGCTTTCAGCTCCTCAATTTCGAACTCAAGCATTTGTATTTTTTTCTCACCTTCTGCAATCACTTCCGTTTGATATTCCTCGTGGTCATTGAAAGCAGTCTGTGTACCCACACTAATCTCAAATACTTCCAATGTTTCAATCTGCTGTTCTTCTACAACAATGTCTGTATCACTACGCTTATCAGAATCATTGTCTTTTGCAAAATTGTTTGAGTTCGGACTTGGAAAAAGCCTTGCTTTTGGTGGCTTTCTCTTCCTAGGCGAAGTGCGAATCCACGCAAATACGGAGGGGAGGACGCCAGGTTTCAAAATGTTTTTTCCGGCCAGAGTTTTTCTGATATCATTATCCCTAAAATGTCGAGAGCAAACCACTGTTGAATTAGTGATATTAAAACTTGTGCCCTCATCTCTCCTAATAGCATGTATCCACTTTTTCTTATGGGCTTCTTCAGTAGGAAACTTGTAGAAGGAAATTTTACTCCCGTCTTCTTCGCGATAACCTCTCTGTGAACACTGTGGCACGCAGCAATGACTGGGCATATCCTTGTGTTCTTGCGAAAATATTATTATCCACGATATGAAGAAACAAAAAGTTGTACATGCAACGCGTAGAGAAGTGGAAAATAGTTATAATAAAACCTTTTTGTTTTGATCGTTCAGTCTACCGACTCTGTAAGTCTGTTGCTGGGGCAATCAAACGCCTGGGTGACCTCGTTTGCATGCAAAATAATTACCAGGTCTCGCGCGCCGTCGGCCATTATGAGAGCGGCGTATACAGCCTACAGTTTCCCAGTGAAATCCAAACGGCAATATTTTTAGCGCGTTTTCAAATTACACTCCGTGGCTTATATTAATATTAGAACGTGTTCTTTTTTAGTTCTTTTTTTGAGTATAACAGCTTATTTTTGGTATAAGCCTTATTTTTGGTATAAGTCATTATGACGTCATAAATATATTTGGATGTCCTCAGAAAATAGCGACAGAATACCTTTGTCTAACACTCAGAAGTCATGGTATTTTCTTTAGTAATATTTTTATAGTAGGCAGTCTGATTTATGCTTGAAGCCCGACGTCACTGATTAATGACGTCATAGAAATAGTGAATCATCCATAACTCTGGATATATTTGTCGTAGAGAATTCAATTTTTGCCAAATGAACATATTTCATGAAGGCATTTTGATCACATAATCTGTTTGCAACGTGTTTTAAAGGTTAGATTTCACGAAAAAAGGAGACCTCTCTTATGACGTCACAATAACGGCAGAATACATAAACCATTGTCCAAAAACTGAAGATTCAGTTTGTTACCAGTCTGCCAAAATTTCATTAAATTTAGAGTCAGTCGTAAAGAAATGGTGTTAATTTTACTTTTTTCTGTGCACTCAACCTCGGCCTTTTTACGATCTTTTGTGCCCGGCGTGACAGCGTTAGCCGATTATCTCTATTGTGGAACATAATACGGGTTACGGGTTAGTAAACAGAAATGTTAAACAAATACATCGTCCGCTCGTTATGAAGATTTTCAGATGTTACGTAAAAACAAGAAGTCGAAAGAAGCACTTTTATATCCGAAAATATAACGTAAAACTGTCTTGGTATTCTGTTTCGAATTACTTATATCCAAGAAATGGAAGGTTTAAGTTTTAAGTTTATTATTTGACTCATCAAACTAAGTATATATTTATACAGGTAATAAGAAGGAAGATGTGTACATACAGATAGTAATAATATAAACTAGTGAAATATAATATTGTAATTATATAAATATGGAAAATAGTAGGAATATGGTGATAATATGTAATATAGAAATAGAAATAGAAATAGAAGTATATGTAATACTATAGAATTTGATGAGTACAGGGCACCCTAGTAGCATAAAGCTAATCTGGAGGATGCCCCGTATTTAAGGAGGGCGGAGGAACAGAACAGGAAGGAGGGAGAATTGGCAAAAGAAAACAGGGAGGAGGATGAAATGTCCAGAAAAACTAGGGAGGAGGAAGAATTTAGCATACAGGGAGGAGGGAGAAAATGGGATCTACATGCATGCAATAGAGAGAAATTTTAAAACTCTCTAGGGAGGAGGGAGAAATGTCGGGAAAAATAGGGAGGAGTGAGATTTCACTACCCGTTCCTCTCCACTCTTTAAGGTAAATGTAGTTTAATATATATTGAATCGGCCGAATCGTATTTATATAAGTCATAATCGAATGTGCTAATATGTACACAGGAAAAGAGGTAATTAAGTTATAAATACTAAAGTAAGAGCAGTCAACGATGACAAGAAAAAAGCGCACTCTGATTGGTTGAAAGCCGTGTTTGCACGAGTCTATGTAAACATGGAAATGACGTCATACATTGTAGTTTTTCCTTTTTTTCTGCAAAAAAAATAAGGAAAAAAGGAAGGTTGTTCAGAAGAACCCTACTGAGAAAAAGAGCTAAATTGGACAGAATTTTTACAAGATTGAGCCAGTTGGAGCTCAAGAAAACACGATGAAATACGCAAACAAAATACACTATTTCAGTTAACGTTTAAGTTTAAATATTTAGTTCAGATTCTTTACAACAACAATTGTTATATTTTTTTCAAATGCCGGTGACAAAATCTACAGACACTGCAACTTTGTTAGCTATCATGTGTCACATTAAATCCGTTTTGGTTCGATTCAGTCTTTGAAATCATTTTTTTCATTCAGAGTGGGATGCTGGCAAGAAAAGGTGACTGAAAAGAAAACACAAGCGAGAAGCTACATAACTCAGAGGCTCTAATCTCGCACACTGCTAGCAGCGCGTAGACACTGAAAGTACCTTTTTTGGATTCAAAAAGTGCATTGAAAGATACCCAAATAGCCATCTCCACATCAAAGTAATTTATATAAGCTCTAACCCGACTTTCTCTGGCTTTCAAATAGTCAAGTATGATGCCTGATGACGGGAAATAAAGATCTGAAACAACCGACACAGAAAGGAGTTAGCGTGGGTGAACACAAACCTGCTAATCGAAGTTGTCAGTTCGAGCTGAGCAATTCCAAACCATGAACTTCAAGTACTGACTCCAAATACCCAGCAAGATATTACTCAGTCCCAGAATATCATGGCCAAAACAGGAACACGTTTTCCAGGCAGGACAAATTATATTTTCTGTAATGCTTTTCGGCTATCCAGTTCGTATTTGAATTCTCAGCAGCTTTGTTTAAAGTGCTTTTCGTGTCGACTTTCGTAATTCAGGACCATTTTCGTTGCATGTCTAGCCCGATATGGATCAATACTTTGATATTTTCCTATTTTGCATTTTTGTCTTTTAAAAAGTTGGTTTTGGGAGCATAAAATCACACTACTACTTTCTCTCGCCTCTTGTTCCATGCCGATTCGCATGCAGAGCAAACGCGGCCAACTTAACAAGTGGAATTAATTGACATTTTACAATGTATGGAGAATTTCGTGTTTGACATTAATTTTAGGAAATATTTAAAAAAATCGCTTTGCGCTCGATCTTGCGTCTATTTTATAAAAGAAATAGAAAACGTTCACCTTGTTCACCGGTCTCGGGTTTACACAACAACTTGAGAATTCTCCCAAACTTCCCTCGTGTTTGCATGACAGGCAATGCAAACACGGTAAACGTTTTCTATTTCTTATTATAAAATAGTTTCGATAGTACGCGCGCTCTGATTGGCTGTAAGCCGTGTTTCTATAACTCTATAGAAACATAGACAGTTGAGCGCGCGCTTGAGCTAGTTGTGAGAATTTACGTTTCGGTTATCAAATTAAGCGAGCCTTTCCGTGTTTATATTCGTTTATTTTATAAAGGAAATAGAAAACATTTCCCCCTTCTTTCTATAGTGTTATAGAAACACTTGTGGAAGTTTGGAAGAACTCGAAATAGCTGTGGAAACGCTCGCCCCTCCTAAACTCCCACTCGTGTTTCTATTTAGTAAATTTCCTCTGGTTTTCCGTGGTGTGGACTCTTATTTACCACGATTTACGTCATCACATGGTCAAAATTTGTTGTGGACTCACAAGGCGCAGCCGAGTGAGTCCACAACAAATTTTGACCATGTGATGACGTAAATCGTGGTAAATAAGAGTCCACACCACGGAAAACCAGAGGAAATTTGTTTTTTACAACAATATTAGAAAACGTACAAGGAAGTTTCGTTACAAAGCGTGACAGCTTTGAAAGAGCGAGCGTTGTCTATAACTTTCTCGCGTCAGCACCGTTGTCTGGACTCTCATTTACCACCGTACTTCAACCAATCAGATCGCGAGATTACCGGCAGTTGTGGTAAAAAACTCTATAGAAACACGGGAAATGTTTTCTATTTCTTAAACTCATGATGTTTCTATTTGGGCTCCCTCGCCACTTGCAACCGTATACTCATGTAATCATGGTATTTATATCTGTGGCAAATAAAGAAATAATAATGTTAATTATTAATATGGTATTTTTTCAAAGCTTTCTTGAAGGAATACAAATATTTGCATATGCTTAGTTCATTTGAGATATAATTACAGTAGACTACTCCCGTATAGTTAATGTTCGTATTCCAAATTGTTCAGTTCTTTTGAACTTGATATATATATTGTTGTTGGAGTCTTGTCGAGTTTGATGTGAATGTACACGAGACAGTGAATCAAGAAGTAAAGGAAGCAAGTTATTTTTCCATCGAAAAACAAATTTGAGAACTTCAAATTTTAAATTAACAGCAAAATATTAGTAGGAATAAAGTACCTTAGTTTAGAAAAAATACCAGCTGTCTTTAATTTGACGATGTGTTACAGAGTTCATGGATTTGATCTTTCCAGGAGAGGCTACAATCAAGTAGAATACCAAGATATTTCACTGATTTTAATTTTCAATGAATAAACGAACATCTTTGTAAGGCTTTTTCACTGGAAAACTTCCCATTTTTCCATACTATGTCAATTGTATGTAAAGCACAATTTTCCATAGTATGGAAATAGATTTACAAACTGTTTCCATACTATGTAAATCAATTTCCAAACAATTTCCATACAATGGAATAAAAGAAGTATGTAAAATGTTTGGAAATTCAATTTACAAACATGTGTGTCTTTTGTGTACCTTGAAAATAGTTTGGAAAAATATGGACATCACATCTTTGTAAATTAACTGTAAATTGTATGTAAATACGGAGTGTACAAACCTTGTAAATAGTTTGTAAATGCAATTTAGGAGTCCCGTGGTACTTTGTAAATTGTTTGTAAATAGTTTGTAAATGCAATTTAGGAGGCCCGTGGAACTTTGTAAATTGTTTGTAAATTGTTTGTAAATGCAATTTAGGAGGCCCGTGGTACTTTGTAAATTGTTTGTAAATTGTTTGTAAATGCAATTTAGGAGGCCCGTGGAACTTTGTAAATTGTTTGTAAATAGTTTGTAAATGCAATTTAGGAGGCCCGTGGAACCTTGTAAATTGTTTGTAAATGCAATTTAGGAGGCCCGTGGAACTTTGTAAATTGTTTGTAAATTGTTTGTAAATGCAATTTAGGAGGCCCGTGGAACTTTGTAAATTGTTTGTAAATAGTTTGTAAATGCAATTTAGGAGGCCCGTGGAACCTTGTAAATTGTTTGTAAATGCAATTTAGGAGGCCCGTGGAACTTTGTAAATTGTTTGTAAATAGTTTGTAAATGCAATTTAGGAGGCCCGTGGTACTTTGTAAATTGTTTGTAAATTGTTTGTAAATGCAATTTAGGAGGCCCGTGGAACTTTGTAAATTGTTTGTAAATTGTTTGTAAATGCAATTTAGGAGGCCCGTGGAACTTTGTAAATTGTTTGTAAATGCAATTTAGGACGCCGGTGGTACTTTGTAAATAGTTTGTAAATAGTTTGTAAATAGTTTGTAAATGCAATTTAGGAGGCCCGTGGAACTTTGTAAATTGTTTGTAAATTGTTTGTAAATGCAATTTAGGAGGCCCGTGGAACCTTGTAAATTGTTTGTAAATTGTTTGTAAATGATTTAGGAGGCCCGTGGTACATTGTAAATTGTTTGTAAATTGTTTGTAAATGCAATTTAGGAGGCCCGTGGTACTTTGTAAATTATTTGTAAATAGTTTGTAAATGCAATTCAGGAGGCCCGTGGAACTTTGTAAATTGTTTGTAAATGCAATTTAGGACCCATGTAAAAATAGAGGTATGACAGAAGGTGGCATTAGTTGAACCCATGTAATTTAACGAGATCCCAGCTATCCCTACCTGGGTTGATAACAAAATCCCACCTGGGATCCCAAGGCTAAAACCGGGATAGCTGTTTGGACAGATGGGATCCCTGGTATGACAACAATATCCCACCTGGGATCCCAGCTATATATATATAATTGACATTATTCTTTATTTCACACTCTCAGCTTTACATTTGGGTAATTTACACTGACATACACTAATAGATATTAGGGAAAAAATAGGAAAATAGATAATACGAAAGGTTGAAGGTAAGTTGAAGGCACTAAAAGTTTCCTAAGCCAACTCCCCATTAAGTGAGTTAAATGTGTGCGTGAGTTTAATATATGAGCTACTCAATGAGTAGCATATCAGATATTATAATTACAGTCGAACCTCCGCTAACGTACACCTCCATTAAGCGGACACAATTCCGCGGTCCAGCCCATCTCTAATAAAACACTCAGTACATAACGCTTCCTGTAAGCGGACACCTCTCGTAAGTGGACGTGGACACCTAACTCTAGGTCCGCATGGGCAAAATTAACCAAAATTAACCTCTCTTAAGCGGACACCCGAAGAGATTGAAGTCATTTTTTTCAAATGTATGCAGTTTTATCTTTGAATTCTAGCTAAATAAAGGTCAGCGTAATAAAAAGATAGCATATGGTTTACAATTTCCACAGTTGACTGCCACTTCCTATCCTTACTGTCAACCTCCTGTACGCGGACACCTCCCGTCAGCGGTCCGCTTATGGGAGGTTCGACTGTATAAAGTATTAAGTGGTGTAATTACAGCAATCCCACACAATCTTACACACGCAGTAGTAATAAAACAGCTAGGTCAACAACTACACGTACAATAGGCTTTGATTAACAAAAGTCAAAATGTTCACGATTTAATAGTTATTCTTATAGATCACATGCATCATAATTTAACCATGTGTTATTTATTTATACACATCTTTCAAACAATCTAAAGTTACTTACAGAAGCGTCTATTTCATAACTTTCTCCGGGAAAGAGGAACTTTGATGACTGGCTGAAACATTATGAGATTTATGCAGAAATGAAGTACAAATTACCAGTTGCGTGAGTTAGCCGGCGGTATATTTAAACTTGACGTGTACGAGGAGGTACATGCTCAGCGATCGATCAAGTGGACTCCACTTTACATGTCATTTCCGTTAGAGACGACAAAGTCCTGATATATCGCTTGCAAAGTTCGAATATTTATATTAGTATTTAGTATATACCACACCAGTGAATCACTTTTCGCGCGCTCTGATTGGCTACTCAATCACCTCCGAGCAAAGCAGCGATCATCTCCCGCGAGTTTTTGTCCATTTGACAGAAAATAAAATTAATATTTGGTACTGGCTATTCACCTGGAGTGTGGTATATACTAAGACAATTATTCACTTCAGTGTTGGTGAATGTGGTGAATATTGCCACCACTATTAGCAAGCTGTGAACTGATCCCAGGATGCATTGCTTTTCTAAAGACCGCTGACGTGATTGTGCGGGCACAGCGCGCCATTTTGAAAAATAACGGCTTCGATTCGGCGGGACGATGTGCGATCTCTTGTGATCTCTTGTATAATATGGCTTCCACACTGAGCAATCCAAGGGTTTTCAAAACACATGTGAGATAAGAAAACTTAAAGGTAAGATGTGATCTTTCAATTGTTGTGGATTGTAACGAGAAAAGGGAATGTCGCGCTAGGTTATCATACTTTTAGTTCTGTTGTTGTTTTCAAACGGATAATTTCGATCATGCCTCATGGTCTTGACTGGTTCGTTCCTCCCAAGAGAGCACGGAGAGACACGTCTCTGTCGGGAGGAACGAACAGAGGAGACGGCTGAATTTCAGGCTAGGTCTTCATTATTTGAAAGCCTTTACCTTATCCATTTAATGACCAAATCGATGAGAGTAAATCTTTTAGCGAAGGATCGAACTACTGTTCGACCGGGTGTTCGAAGACTGAAGAGAGTGAAATGTCTCACTTTTATAAAGACTGTCAGTGATATTTGTAAAACAGAAATTTCATTTATACAGCAATCTGAGGGTATATTGCTTTTTAGAAGTGAAATTTCACGAGTTTATACATTGCAATTCAAACAAATTCAGTCACAGGCGACCCAAGCTCATGACTCATGTTACGAAAATATAAAACTTTATATAAAGAAACTAGTTTAGTAGTTAAGGTATCTGCACTGGCAAAAATTGGTTGTTTTTGAAAAAATATTGTGACCTCCATAGACCAAGTCAGTCCATTTACACTTTCCAGGTTTAATCTACCATGTTCAAGAAATAATATGACACACCCAATTTTCCCATTTTCCCAATATAGGGTGTTAATTGAATTAAATTATTGACATAACATTTTGAGAGTTATTTCATTTTTATAGCTAAACTGTTCAAGTTATGCCAAAAAATAAAACTGAATCTGTTTTTTTTATTGACTTAATGAATAAATCTGTGTTTAAGTAACGCTGGATTTTAAATACTTTCCAAGTTACAGCAGTTGAAATATTTGTTTACATTGCTTAAACGTCACAGATTAGTTACTGATTAGTTCTCGTTACTTAAACACAGATTTCTTCGTTAGCATCTAGTCGTACCTTGTGCCAAGTTTCATAGAGAAGCAATGCCTACTTTTCTAAGAAAAGTAGATTTATTACACCTTGTCGATATGGTAAAGTGCTATTTACTGTAAAAACATCTCAAGATTCACTCAAATTGAGTCAAAATGTCCAAAATCGACTCCCGAGGTGCAGTTTACATCGATATCCGCCATTTTGTTTTGTTTGCCGCTGTACGAAACGACAGTAGACAAGAAAATACATATTTTTACGCTCCCTACCCCGGCCAGGTTCATTCTGTTTACCAGTTGCTAGGTGTGACCTTGTGACGCAGTTGACGATAGCCATGCGCATGCACCGACTTTGCTTCCGTTTATTTATAGAATATAGACTTATAGTTCCTAAATATGCCGCCGATTGAAGAGAAACTGGATGTTGAAGAGAGAAAAAACTAGCTAAAGCAAAAGAGAGAAGTTTGAAGTCTAGACTGGCATAGTAGTTGGTAGAAGAAAGAGATTCGTCCTTCCTGCACGCCAGACAGAAGAGCCCAGACCAAAGAGAGATTCGTAACCCCAAGGAAAGACAGTTTGAGTTTACCGTGCAAAGAAAAGTGTGGAAGCCGTTCTTGTGTCAAAGAACCTCAGAGACTGCTTTCCTGATCAATCGGCTAGTTCAGCAAAAGACGGATGAAGATCCTAATTATAGTCTAACTTATTAGTCTGATTGTGAAGTAAAGTCGCTGACTAGAAAGTACATGTACAGTCGATGAAGTCGATAAACAAAGGAAACCTGGAAATTGAGCATAAGGGTGATAAGATCTTTTTGTGCGAGTCTTCACAACTGGTCGACTTCATTCAGCAAATAAATGCCACTTCTAAGTGCTCTATGCCGGATTGTAATGGTTGATTCTGAAGTTAGATGTTTCATTCATAATTATTATGATAATTCTAAACGGCCAGTATTCGTGTTGTTTAATACACACTGTTTCCTGTTTCACAGCATGTTACTTCTTAGGAATTGTGTTTATGTTAAACTCTCAATCTAAACCAAAAGACACTATAATTTTAAATTGTAACCCGGCTTGGTTCATAACGTTTTGACTTTGTAGATGGCCGTATATTTGTCATTTTTATATGCATGTCATGTTATACGCCATATACCATACAGACGTGAAGATAACATGGTTCTCAAATTTCAGACTTCCTTGGAAACGAAATGTAGCCAGTTATATCCGGTTCCGGTTAAACCAGCGATTTTTAACCCACCGTTACGCTGCTTTGAAAAAGGAAAACTCTGCGGAAAAAGCTATTTCTCAAAATTAGGACACTTATTCTAATATTCTGTTAAAATATAAATATTTCTAAGTTGGTCAAATTTTGCCAGTGCAGATACCTTAAGGGGATTAAGGGTTTGTATGGAAGCTCATATTACAAAATATAAGGATTTACATGGGAACGTAACAAACTCCGTTTTCTAGCCATAAATGCTGTATTTTTTTTAATAAAAAGGACTCACCTTGGCACTGTGATGTATTGTGTCGTGTTTCTATCATTGTTGGGTGGATTTCAGCCGGGTTTTTTCTTCGGAGAACTGCTGAAATCAGTTTTAATCCATCCAACGAGGAGAGAAACATGACACATGACACATGACACAAGACATGTAACATGTCTAATGTGTCACTTCTAAATAGCATGTAACAATGACATTGTCATCGTGTTATAGAACTTTAGCCATAGAGTGATTTTACTTAACCCGTGAAATATATAGTACTTAGCGTATTACACACTATTACACTCTAATTCTTTTGTTCTCTTTTGTGTTTATCTTGGTATTACACACTAACTAATAGTTTCTGTTTCACGGGTCAACTAAAATCACTCTAAAAGAACTTGACCCATAAGGCTTTACATAATGAAGTGTGGCCAGAATTATATTATGTTAGCGCTTATAATTTAAGATCATCATTGGGCCCTAGATTATTCCTACCTAGGGAATCAGATAATTTTCAACAGATAGCCACGTGCACATTTAATAGCCTCTCAGAAGGTGTAGACGTATCACAGGTTATAGTGCATTTGTCACTGAAGGCAATTAGGAATGTCTTATTATGTAAAGCGAAATCACGCATAGCTTAATTATCTATATATTATAGCACTTTTTATGCCAATTAACACTAATAATCCTTTATGCCATTTTTATACTTAATATTAAGAGTTAGTAACTTATGAGACATTTTATATCATAGTATTGTTAATAAGAATTATTAGTATAATTAGTATCACAATTCTTTTTTCCTCTTAAAGTTGTAATTTTATTTAGCTCTTAGCAAACGAAGAGCCACCTAGTCGATGTATTGCTAATAAATCACTAGTATTAATATTAAGACATCACTGTAGCACGGTAAGTTATTTTTATTCGAAAAAATTACAGTATTTCTGGCTAGTAAACAGAGTTCGTCACAATGACGTCACTTAGCCATGTGTAATATGTTTCTTAGAACTGTTTATTACCTCTACAAACGGAATGTCCTATATCGTTAAAATATCCAGATGAGAATGAAGGAATCGAAAACACGATGTTGATTGGTTAAGGAAATCAAACGTTATGAAAGTTTGAATTTTGCCAATTTCCCCGCCAAATTTTGGTGGGAAATAAACAACACAAAAGCATTTACGAAAATATCGCTTCATTCGTCTTTTACAGTTGTAAATAGTGTTGTGCAACATTTTGTTGATTTTAATTATTTGGTCATGCTCAATGATGCCGCTTTTGACATGTACAAACCCTTATCAGTTATATTTTCGTAACATGAGCTTGAGCTGCCTCAGTCAATATTTTAAGTTCTTCGAGTTTTCGTCTGTAAATTCATGGACATCGTGAAATTTATTTTTTAGGGATATTTCACATCACTACATTACAATCTTTTTGAACAGTGTGTAGAAATAGAACACTATACAATTTTGGAAAATAACTCTTGCTACAATGTACATTCACCCTCGTATTCAATAAATTATAACATCTAACTGTCTTCCATCATAGGCACCAAACTTTATGTCACTTGATGACTCACAAGTGCTTGAACAAGAAGAGGTCTATCGAATGCCAATCAGATCAAGTACATGAGCTAGAAATTATGTGTGGATTCAGTTTTAGTGAGCCAGTGCACTATGAGGCCATGAAATCTAATGCCAAATGGATATTAAATAATTTATAACAGCAAGTTAGTTTGCAATTATTTTAATTCTGCCATGTTTTGTTGTAGAGATCTTTGATTAGATTTTATGGTACCAGTCTATAGACCTATCCCACGCGGTGGCCATCTTGGAATACACCTATTGTGAATGCTTATCCAGCTTCGGTCTCAAAGATGTTGGTAAACAAGGCTGGGTAAGCATTAACAATAGGTTTATTCAAATATGGCCGCCACGGGGGATAGGTCTATAGCCAGGGGTTTAATCATACCAGAAAAGCTTATTTAACCAGGATTTTATGGTACACGTATATCATGACAACCTGGTAAAAGGCCATTTCAGCTTTTCTGAGCCCTGCATCTCTTTATTAAATTAAATGAAACACTGACTACCCTGAATTAAAGCTCTATATATTAACACTATAATTTTGAAATTTTATTTAAATTAGGCCCCCTCCCCCTCCTAACCAATCTTAAAGGGAATCTCGTCTGAAAAACGATGTTTTCTCTCAAATGATTGTTATGCATGCCTAAGTCTGTTTCTGTGTTTGTCTCCAGTAATTTTTACACTAGGTGTCATTTATGCACCGATTTTCCCGTCGATAAAACTCATTTAAATTTCCTGCACACTGCCATCTTGGATTTTATGACATCATAGTGTTGCCTCTATTGTCAGAAAACAATAGCTATTTTGTTGTGTAACAATAGGTGCAGCACTGACGTCACGATATCCAAGATGGATGTACGCAGGAAATTTGAATGAGTTTTATCGACAGGAAAGTATGTGCATAAATGACAATCTAGTGTACAATATACATGAGACAAACACAGAAACAGACTTAGGCATCCATAACAATCATTTGTGAGCAAACATTGTTTTTAGCCGAGGTTCCCTATACAGGTAACATTTAGGAATGTAAATAAGATCACTTCATCTGCTACTTTGCCAATTTTTTAAAGGGACCCAGCAATCCTAGTAGCTATATAATTGAAGGGCCTGTAGTGATGTAGTAATCCTTACTGGCTAAATTTTAGGCCTGACAATCCAAACTGAAATAATATAATGTAAATTCTAGAAGTTCCCTACAAAATGTTCTGATGTGCTGTTATTCCTACTGGCCAAAAAGATCATAGAATGAAAGCAATCTACTAGCCAAACACAACGTATCACTGGCTTTTGGCCAGTTAAGCACCCTTAGTGTCAAGCTGACTGCCATATACAGTCAACTCCCTCTAAGCGGACACTCTAAGGTGGACAGCAAATTTGTTCCCTAAAAATCCATTCCCACTTAATCTCTGTATTTTGAACTCTATAAGCCGGACACCAAAATAGGTCCCATAAGTGTCTGCCTTAGAGAGAGTTCACTGTACTTTAAAGTTTATTAGGAAAATTATGTAAGTACAAATGCTAGTACAAATACTGTTCAGAGAAAAAAATTAATATACATGTATTTAAAATAACAGTTTAAGTCTTTCTTTTTCTATTTTTGTTCTGGGAAGTTTTATCAATCCCTCCCTGTTTACGTTTTCATCCCCCATCAATATGATATATACTCATTATTTACAAACATTTTACATATTACATATTATGCCCTGCTTATTACAAACAATATTTATAAATAATTGTGCCCTGCTAATTTACAAACAATTTACAAACTGTGCGCTGCTAATTTACAAACAATTTACAAACTGTGCGCTGCTAATTTACAAACAATTTACAAACTGTGCGCTGCTAATTTACAAACAATTTACAAACTGTGCCCTGCAAATTTACAAACAATTTACAAACTGTGCCCTGCTAATTTACAAACAATTTACAAACTGTGCCCTGCTAATTTACAAACTGTGCCCTGCTAATTTACAAACAATTTACAAACTGTGCCCTGCTAATTTACAAACAATTTACAAACTGTGCGCTGCTAATTTACAAACAATTTACAAACTGTGCCCTGCTAATTTACAAACAATTTACAAACTGCCCTGCTAATTTACAAACAATTTACAAACTGTGCGCTGCTAATTTACAAACAATTTACAAACTGTGCCCTACTAATTTACAAACAATTTACAAACTGTGCGCTGCTAATTTACAAACAATTTACAAACTGTGCCCTGCTAATTTACAAACAATTTACAAACTGTGCCCTGCTAATTTACAAACAATTTACAAACTGTGCGCTGCTAATTTACAAACAATTTACAAACTGTGCCCTGCTAATTTACAAACAATTTACAAACTGTGCGCTGCTAATTTACAAACAATTTACAAACTGTGCCCTGCTAATTTACAAACAATTTACAAACTGTGCCCTGCTAATTTACAAGCAATTTACAAACTGTGCCCTGCTAATTTACAAACCATTTACAAACTGTACTTTGTGCTCTGCTATTTTACAAACAATTTACAAAGTGTGCTCTGCCAATTTACAAACTATTTACAAAGATAGCCATATTTTACATACTTTGTAGATGTCCAATTTTCTTGTAAATTCAATTTACAGTCTATTTACAAACAATTTACATGTTATTTACATAATATGGAAAAATGGAATGTTTTCCAGTGTTTGTGTGGAGAATGGAAAATTACAAAGTTTGTTTTCAATGCTTAGGGATAATCTGTTAGCCCTGAGCCACTGGGATACTTTAACAAGTTCATGATTGACAGCATTTTGTAAATAATCAAGATATCTTGAGAGGTATATATTTGTATCATCAGCAATAAAGGTGAAATTTGAGTTGTTCAGAGATATTTGGCAAACCACATGTAACAGTTGATTGGCTAGAGTCATTACCATTGATAGATACAAACTGCTGTATTTCCGTAAGATAGATTTAAACAATTTATTTTCATTTCCTCTTATACCATAATGCTCAAGTTTCTTTAGTAGAATCGAGTGATTAACCAGTGTATCAAAGGCCTTTTTAAGGTCAATAAAGAGGCCGCAACCATATTCAGAGTTATCAAGGGAGTTCTTAATTTCTTCAACAATGCTTATAAGTGCATGTGATGTTGAACAATGTTCTCTGAAGCCAAATTGCAGTTTATAAATAATACTTTGATAATACAGTCGTTTACACATTATAGATATAGGTCTATAATTGTTTTTTATCATATCTAGAGCTCTTTTAAAAGATTTGAGTCACTTTAGCTACTTTGAGTCTGTCTGGGGATTTCACAATGTCACGTCCCTACTTGTTCTGTATCTGGGTGTGCATATCCGTGCTAATTGCAACATTTTCGTAATCCCAATATCTGTTATTTTTCCTTTGTAGCTCTGGCAGGATTAACACTAACGTTCTCAATAGAGCTACTCAGTTCTACGCAGTTTGGTGTAGGTGCGGCAACCGAGATCGAGAGTCTCATGACGGCAGTAGAGAGAGTGATGTCCTACACAAAACTGCCTCCAGAACCAGGCTACAGTAGGCAGACACTGCCACCCAAACACTGGCCCGATAAGGGCGCCCTTAGCATTCGTGGCATGGACTTTGAGTATTTAGATGGTGGTCCTCGTATTTTATCAAACGTTACATTTGAAGTACACCCTAAAGAAAACATCGGTATCGCGGGACGCACTGGAGCCGGCAAGTCTTCTCTGGTCGCAGCTCTGTTCCGCATGCCAGATCCTCAAGGGGAGATCCTTATTGATGGTGTAGACCTAGGCACCATCGATATCCAGGCTGCTCGTAGAGCTATTGGTGTCATAACCCAGGATCCTGTCTTGTTTGCAGGGAGCTTAAGAAAGAACCTGGATCCATTCTGTCGTTTTACAGATCAGGATATCTGGACAGCACTGGAGGAAGTACAGCTAAATCAAAGTGTACAAGATCTTCCTGACCAACTGGAGTATGCTGTAGGGGAGTCTGGTTCGGGCTTTAGCGTTGGTGAGCGCCAGCTGCTTTGCCTTGCGCGCGCATTGCTTCAGAGATGTAATGTACTGGTGGTGGATGAAGCTACAGCCAATGTGGACTTCAAGACTGACCGGCTCATTCAATAGGTCATACGAGACAAGTTTTCCAACTGTACGGTGTTGACAATAGCACACCGCGTCAACACCATCATGGACTATGACAAAGTGTTGGTTCTAGACCGTGGCCGTGTCGTTGAATATGACAAGCCGCAAGTGCTTGCTGGGAAAGAGGATGGTGTGTTTGCCCAACTTGTACAAAGTTAATGAGAAATTCTCAGGACTGACAACTTTAAGACCATTGCGGATTTTAAAAACACTTTACAATGTTTATGTTGTAATTGTGCAGCATTTCAGATTATAGAATTCAATATCAAAGGTGGGCAAGCTGTCATGAAAGGCTCTCTTCTAAATCCCAGGGACGCAAGCAACATGCGCAGACGCAGTACCGTATTTATTATTAGCAGTACCTGTCTTAGGTACGAGATAAGAACAAGCATCGCTAATGACCAATTTATTACAGCCTCTGCATATGTTGCTTATGCTTATGTTCCTGGTGAAGACCAGGCTGAAGAGAACTGAACTCGTACTCTCGTATGTCAGTCCATCCAAATTCATTTAAGTAACGCGTTCTTGAGATATATTAAGTACACGTGTAATGTTAATAAGCAAGAAGAATTAACATAACAAAAGCTAAGGGAATTCCTGAAGATGTGATTTATTGGAGTGCTCTGAAGCAAACGGTCAATTCAAATACTTGTCTCCTCTGCATATAATGAATGAGGTAGACGAAGAGTAAATTATCCCTTGTTTCTTCTTTAAACTCCTGCTACATCGTCCCTCGAGAAAAGGAATTTCGTCAAATGAAAGAAGAAAATATTTCAAAGTACAACTATAATAACAGTTAATTTAGTGTCTGTAACCATTTGGAAAACTTCAAACAACCTGTTGGTCTGTGTTAATCAGTTAAGATCGATTTATAGGGTACAACTTTTGTTTACAACTGTCGCATACAATTACCTTACGCCATCGTTTTCGTATGCAACAGTTGTTAGCAAGTTGTAGGATTGATGTATACGTAGCTATTCTCATTGTGGGCTTGGCGTAGGCTACTCTGGGTGCCACAGGCTCGAAGAAATAAAAGGAAAAGAGACGAGAGAGAGAGAAGAGGAAAGAAGAGCATTTGTTGTTATTCGCTGAGAATCTCACTTCCATGTGAATATCAGGTTCAGAATTTGAACCTTGTCCCTACTCATTAGCTGGCACAACCATGAGTGCTGGATGTAACGGTAAATTTCAATGACTTACAATGGCCTAGCAAAACTGGTCTGACGTGTTTTATTGGTTTGAAGTTCAGCGTATGGAAGTGAGCTTCTCAAGAAGTCTCTCTATCAACAATTGTTATTGGTTTATCAAAAACATTTTATTACCAAACAAGGAAACAAATACGTCATTGATCGCGAGCGACTGATATAATATAATACTAACAATATATTAAAGCTTATATAGCGCTTATAACAAATAGATCTCAGCGCTTTGCATTGGTATAAAATTACATTGGTCATACAATTTACATATCAATCATAAAATCTAAAATCTTACATTGGTCTAATATTACATTCGTCATAAAATTTACATATCGATCATAAAATCTGAAATCTACAACTTCATATAAATAAATAACACAATATCACGTCATAGGCTGTTTTAAACAAGTGTGTCTTCAGTTTGCTTTTATATTTAGAAGCATTATCACATCCTCTAATAGAAGCAGGTAGCTTATTCCATAGCCTAGAGCTACAAATCGAAAAAGGTCTACCACCATAGCTAGGTTCCTTAACTCTTTCGGGTCCGATCGTGTGTGAGCTCAATTGGTGAAATCCTGAGTGCTAACTCAACCCTCCCCCCTCAGTTCAAGTTTGGCTAGCCCGGGGCAGTTAAATACTGCTGACTTTTTAAGCCGAGGGCTCAAACTTTTCCCACAATGCCATTTGGGAGAATTCTGTTCACTCGTTGACGGTAGGTATGGCTGCTTCGGTAGGGTTTCCAATTAAATGTGCTCTAATTTTGGAGAAATATGCCACTGTCAGAGAGCTTGAGGACATCATTAAGTCTGAGGACGGCTGAAAAGTACTCGGTTTGCTTCTAGTAGGCTTTGTGAGGGGATTTCACAGGATTTTTCCGTTGTATTTGTTCTTTCAGACACAGGAAAAAAATATTCAATGAAATCCTTGGAATCCTGCAGTTGGCAGTCTTTTACCCCTGCCCAACCTATTAGGATGTGTTTTTGTCACTTCAAAGCAACGGCTTGAGTCCAAATCACCGCTCTTGGTTGTAGGGGTAAAAGATTACCGGAGTCCCAGAGGGGGGGGGGGGGGGGGGGGGGGGAGGGCTTGTGTATTTTTTGTCCATTACCCAGCATGCAATTGGAGGTGGGAGCAGGTAAATGTGGTCGAGTGAAATGCAGTGAAAAGAATAGCGCGGTTCACAGTCGCTTGGTGTGTTTTGTGCAAAAAAACCTGCTGGTTGGAAAGATTAAACAACGTAACGACTGAGTGCTGATTTTGTATTTGCTCTTGATTTCAAGTGCGAATGGGAAGGATGTTTTGAGCCGATTTTCAGCTCCTTAGAATTCGTGAAAATCGAAGAAACAAAAACGAACGCCAAAACAAATGAGCTTTTCTCCATAGTGAAAGAGTCAAGTGATCCCTGTTATAGCTCTGACTTTGAAGCCATTCATCCCTTCACATAATATCGCAACATCGTCTTTCCGGCATGTCTAGATGTGATGCAATATTTTTTTCTCATATAGGTCTCAGGGGACCTATATTTACAGCTCGGACCCGAAAGAGTTAAGTAGGTTAGCTTTTCAATATCTAAGGTTTCTACCAGGCAAATAATGACTGATCATGCATAAAGTCCAAAGAACACCGTACACCTTTGTCGCATGTAATTAGAGAACGCCTAACCTGGATTTCAGAGGCTTGAAGAGGACATAGGCCTCTAGAGTTTATCAGAATTATTTTGTTATAATGAAATAAGAACTCACTAGGTTTCTCACTGGCTTTCAGGCCCTCATTATATGAGGGGAGCTAGCTCCGTTTCCCGAGATCTCGGCTTGGCTGTCTCTGAAACACACCGGGATAGCCCCATTAAGCGGGCTGGCTCAGTTTGGAGAGACCGGTTTAGTTTTTCCCATGTAATCGCGTTCACCGCGTCTTGCCATTCTAGCAGTCATTTCGCTAATTAAATGGCCGTTTTTATACTAGAGACGCATGATGCTTCTAGTAGATGTATTTGGGCACAGAAAACTTAATTCGTCCAGACGCATACATGTTTGGATTGAGCTACAGTTATATTTGGTAATTAGCTATTTATGCATAACAAATCAAAACAAGATGGCGGATCTCCGGGAGAGGATTGAAATGGGCTGCCCGGAGTTAGGAGTGCCCTGCCCAAAATACATGTCAAAATACTTGTCATGCATTATGAGTGTTCCAAGTTCTTTTTAAAGTAACAGATTCAGTTCACATGGAGTTCTAGCTTATATTTTGTTTTTTCGCGAGAAGACATGCTGGCCGACAGACCTGTGCATTAAGTTAAAACTACTTGTGTTCAGTTACCATGTTGGTTGTTGATAACCAAAAAATGGGAAGAAAAGCTTTCATTTTCATATTAGAATTTGATCTAGATTAGAGGCCAAATATCCATCTCATGCATGTACCACTATAAACTTCAATTTTAGCAGGGGTTCAACTGCCATCCATGGTTACCATGTCAATGTAATGAGTCAACAGACACAAACAAACTCATCATGCATGTGAAATACACAAGTTGTATTTTGTCAAAAACAAACAGAGAATGAGATGCAGGTTGGCACAGTGCTAAAACACTCCTCTCACTGCTGCAGTCCTAGGTTCGATTCCTGGCTCAGGCACCGTATGTGAGTTATCCTAATCTTTCTCCGGATTCTCTGGTTTTCTTCCCTCCGTAAACATCAACACGTGAGTCGAGTGTTGTGTGTCCAAACCAGTTAATGTAGTAAGTAGTATGTGAGGAGTAAAAGCAGACCCACAACTGAAAGCTGCAATAATCAGCCTGCTATAACAAATATAAGATTGATTTATTCTATTTAGAATGATATATTTTAGGTCAACACCACCTTAATCAATATACTATGTCAGTATCTAGCATCATTTCAGTTATGTTGGTGATGCAATTTATTTTAGCAGGGGAATTAGGAAAGTTAAATATATGTAAAATGGAGGGTATTATATACATGTACTTGTATAATAATTATATACATAAAACGCATCAATTCATTTCTTTTGCTTTTTTCTTTACATAAAGACTGCTAGGCTCTATTCCAACCCGTTGCATGAGTCCGGTCGCCTATCTTGTTCTCCTGATTCTGTTTAAATGCATAAGGGCATAAGAACCTGGGCGGAATAGTCCGAGGAATTTTGGGTGGGAATTTTGAAAATAGGTGGGTACATGTATGTCGATTAGGTCAAAGACTGATGAACAAAGGGAATATTTTGCTTCATGATGGGTACTGGTACCCCCTGGTTGGGGTGTGGCACACCCTGACCCTATTTCAGACCAAAATATGATTTTCCAACCGTTTTCTAGACCTGAAAATTTGTACTGGAGTTTCAAACACTACTTAAAGGCACTGTTCATGCATAACCATGACAGTGCCTTTAAGTAGTGTTTGCACGTCTGCAATCAAAGTTCAATTGGTGGCTATTAATTGGATTCAATCAGTTAAAGACCCCTCCCTTAGCTTACTGCTTGATTTACTAACATTTGTAAGCCATCTTTGCACATTTACTTTGATTTCAACCATCCCACACATGTGCTAGGGAAGTCAGTTTATATGAAAATCACTGAAACTAATTTTGTTCCGGCCCGGAACTTAAAGGCGTGTCCCTCACCGTAACAGAGCTCCTTTAAAGCATATTTAATCCAATGGTGGTTTATTGTCTTTCTCGATTTATATTGAATATTGATGTTGCGATTTCACTTTCAAATTAATATCTAGCCTGCAGAACACATAACGAGCCTCAGTGAACCGGATGTTCAAAAATACTCGAGGTCCGGTTGCTATGGAGTGACGTCATTGGCCTGCTGAGTTGCTTTCGTCGTATTTGATTTGCGGTTTTATCTTAACAGCGTTTGGTAATTCCTTTATCGGTTTGCGTACACACTCGCCTGTGGTGCGAGGATGCCTGTTTAGTTTTAGAGGCTGGACTTGAACCAAATTTTGACATCATCTCGTTGCATCCGGTTGGAATTTTTTTACGAAGATCGCTAATCCGTCCGTAGTTTGTAGTTCTAAGAACTGATATGTTCTCAATTCGAAGATCTGCGGTATTCCTGTTGAAAAATTAATGTCAAGGAGCTCTTTAGTAGCTAATTTTCCTGAGGAGTTCGCCAAAGTCCAGTTATCTGATCTTGAATATGGCGGGCTTTCTGATCGACGAGTGTTCACTCGCCTCTACGTTTGGTGTTGTTGCCGCCATATTGCTACAGAAATTGAACTGAAACCCAAGATAATACAGCTGGTTGGTAGATGACATCAATGCACTAAAACTTGGTGGCGATCGACTCGAAACACCAACTGCATCGGCAACGTCAACGTCAACAACCGTCCCTGAGGTACGTCATTTAATAATCTATAGTCAATATAGATCAACAAGAAGAACAAGAAGAGGAAAACAGAGAGCTCAAAGTTGCTCTCGAAGCTGCCATGCACCAAGTATCATGCCTTCGAGATGAAATTGAGTTCACAAGCGATCTCGTGAGGACAGCGATGATAAGGGGTAAGCGAATACTTCAATCTTTTTATTGACATGAATTAAATTGGTTCTCAGAGGGGGGGGGGGAGGAGACAGTGGGATTTGAATTCAGATTTATTTTTATCGTATCATCCCGACCCCAGGATTTTTTTCATGCCGCCCAAAGATATTTTTAAAACACCATTTGGACTTTACAGAAATACACTCAACCTGTGGAATCATCCCTTATTCCTGCCTAACCCCATTCTTGCCTATCAGTCCCTGGGGTAGGGCTCCGAAAGCAATCTCAGTCTTCTCCAGTGTTCTTTCTGGTTTGCTCCACTGACCTAGGTTGTGGACACTTACAACTTACATGATTTAAGGTGATTTTGTTGTCATTGATGCGACTGATTATGATTGTTTTTCTTTATTTATTTAGAGGAATACTAACACCCCAATCCTTCTCAACAAGAATCAAGTATTAAAGGCTGTTTGAAAAGTAATGAGAAATGCAATAGACATCAAGCCTTTTCCAGACAGTGGTCCTTAAGGTTATGAAGTCAACCTTTCTGCTGCAGTTGCTTGGGCAGCGAGGGAGACCAAGCTGCATGAGCCTGATCGACATGCCAACTCTAGAAGTCCATCTAAAACTTGATTTGTTTTTAAATTGCGATGAAAAACTAGGTCTGTGTTCTATATCCTTTCTGGTTCACCCAGGTTGGAGTCCTGGCATCACCGTATGCCTGACAGCTTCTGGGATATGGAACACAACTTTCTATTAATTTTTAAATGTGCGATGATAAACTAGGTCTGTGTTCTATATCCTTTCTGGTTCATCCAGGGTGAAGTCCTGGCATCACCGTATGCCTGAGCGCTTCTGGGATATGGAACACAACTTTCTATTATTTTTTAAATGTGCGATGAAAAACTAGGTCTGTGTTCTATATCCTTTCTGGTTCATCCAGGTTGAAGTCCTGGCATCACCGTATGCCTGAGCGCTTCTGGGATATGGAACACATATTTCTGTTATTTTTGAAATGTGCGATGAAAAACTAGGTCTGTGTTCTATATCCTTTCTGGTTCACCCAGGTTGGAGTCCTGGCATCACCGTATGCCTGAGCGCTTCTGGGATATGGAACACAACTTTCTATTATTTTTGAAATGTGCGATGAAAAACTAGGTCTGTGTTCTATATCCTTCTGGTTCACCCAGGTTGGAGTCCTGGCATCACCGTATGCCTGAGCGCTTCTGGGATATGGAATACAACTTCCTATTTTTTTTTAATGTGCGATGAAAAACTAGGTCTGTGTTCTATATCCTTTCTGGTTCACCCAGGTTGGAGTCCTGGCATCACCGTATGCCTGAGAGCTTCTGGGATATGGAACACAACTTTCTATTAATTTTTAAATGTGCGATGATAAACTAGATCTGTGTTCTATATCCTTTCTGGTTCATCCAGGTTGAAGTCCTGGCATCACCGTATGCCTCAGCGCTTCTGGGATATGGAACACAACTTTCTAATATTTTTTAAATGTGCGATGAAAAACTAGGTCTGTGTTCTATATCCTTTCTGGTTCACCCAGGTTGGAGTCCTGGCATCACCGTATGCCTGAGCCTTCTGGGATATGGAACACAACTTTCTATTATTTTTGAAATGTGCGATGAAAAACTATAGGTCTGTGTTCTATATCCTTTCTGGTTCACCCAGGATGAAGTCCTGGCATCACCGTATGCCTGAGCGCTTCTGGGATATGGAACACATCTTCTATTATTTTTGAAATGTGCGATGAAAAACTATAGGTCTGTGTTCTATATGACATATCCTTTCTGGTTCACCCAGGTTGGAGTCCTGGCATCACCGTATGCCTGAGCGCTTCTGGGATATGGAACATAACTTCCTATTATTTTTGAAATGTGCGATGAAAAACTAGGTATGTGTTCTATATCCTTTCTGGTTCACCCAGGTTGAAGTCCTGGCATCACCGTATGCCTGAGCGCTTCTGGGATATGGAACAGAACTTTATACCTAGTGAGGCAGGGTACCTAAAATAAGACTTGAAATCCCGAGTTAGATTTTACAACAGAATTGATTGTTTTAGCGTTGCAAGGAGCTCAAAGTCTAACTTTTTTGCAGCAAATATTCTAAAAATATTACGAATTATAATATTTCCGCACTGCAATGATCACGAGTTGTTTAAAACCCCGGTTTAAAACCGTGGCCGAAGGGAGAGAATCATCGTTGCTCACCCAGTCAATCTCAAGCCAGTTTGGCTGCTCAACTGAAGTTCAATGAACAAAGCTATCTTAGTATTCCTTTAAGAATAGGATGTATGGAGTACTAGTGACGATTGAAATCTTAGTTAAAACGCACCCAACACTTACGGATTATGACACATAGGCGTGAAGACACATTCGGTAGATCACCAGCAGGACTTCGTTTAGACTGGAATGCTAGGTCTTACTGGGGTCCCCGCAGAGATCGCGGACTTTTAGTCCGCAATCTCTGCGGGATATTGTAGCTACTTTTTGGTTACTAAGAGAGCGCAGCTCGTTATGGGCGCTTTTAGAACAAACCCCAGAAAGTAGCTCTTGCGAACGAAGCGAGTTCGTCGAGCGGAGCGAGAGAAAATAAGAGCCTGCCGCCATCTTACGGAAATTTGAATTCTGCCCTTTTCCGCATGGATTAACATGATTATTAAACACGTCAATCAAACTTTTTGTGCTCGTAACTTTGTCGGCATCTAAGATATGTAGTCAAAACATTGCACAGTTCATTGTTATTACCTTTATTTCTCCTGTTTTCTCTACAGTGTGGGATTTATAAAGTCGCCCATCCCCGCTCAGTTTTTCCTTAATCAGTTCATTTACACGACCCTGACTGACTCTTTCACTCGAACCGGCAGGTTTAAAGTACAGGTCACAATTCACAGGTCAGGTTATTAATTCTAAGTCAAATCATAACCCTAACCATAAACCTAACCCTGACCATCGGACGAGTTCACTGGTTCTCACGGATCAACGCGTCATCTCCCTTAGATTGACTAATATCATCAATTGTCAAAATGGCTAGAATTGATTATAATCGTTATTCTAAGACAAACCCTAACCCGAACTACAAACCGAACCCTAACCATCGGACGAGTTCACGGGTAAACGACGGGTTCTCACTCACCTAGAGCTAGCGTTCACAGGTAAACAAGAAAGGAAGGTAAACGAGAGAAAAACATTTTTTGAGCGCTCCTACTCGGGCTCGAACTCGTAACCGTTTGCGTGTAGTGCTTGGTAATACAGACATCATGACCACTACACTAAGCGCGTCTACCGCCGTTCGGAATTTGACAATTGTTTATCTTTATCCTTGACTGGTTTTAACCTCGAGGTTAAATAGAGGATTATAATCAATTCTAGCCATTTTGACAATTGATCATATTAGTCAATCTAAGGGAGATAACGTGTTGCACGGATGGTCGTAAAACATGGATGGGGACGCGGGGACGTGGTCTGGGACGGGGACCCGGGGAAATGACCTTAGAACACAGTATTTTTGACCGCTAAAATAAAAAGCGAGTAATTATGTGTGTATGCGATGCATTTTTATATCGTCATTTAGGTTAGAAAAAACGTAATCAAAAGCCGTTTGACCTCGCATACCGACGCCATCTTGAAAAAGCCTCGTTTCCATGCGCCCTGAGTGAGGTAAATGAGCAAGGGAAGCAACCCGGGTGAAAAAAAAAAGATACTCACTAAAACTAACAGGGGTTGTTTACATGATAAGAGGGTAACCCTTGTACTAGGGTCATCCTAATAGTAGAATCATTCTACCGCCATTGTATTATGCGTTCTGTTTACATGTAAAGGATCAGTTTTGTCTCGGGTACCTGAGAGGTACATGTACGATCATCCTAGCACTAGTTCAACCTTTGCACGCGTTACTTCATGTAAAGACCTAGAGTTCGCTAGGAACAACTCGCCTACCCGGAATAACTCTATTCTAGAGCCCAATTTTACATTGCTGGAGTTGTCTAGCAATTAGTAGGTAACATACCAGCACTATAGGATACCCAGGACACTAGACAGCAGCAATAAAGGGCACCACAGAAAAAGAATCAACGTTAATCCACCAATGACCCGTCAAAACAAAAGTTTGCTTGTAAAGCCGGGCTATCTTTGAGCATAGTGCTAGCACTAGGGTCAACCCCCCCCCACCCCCCCCCCCCCTCCTTCATGTAAACACCGCATTATAATTAGCCTCCGAAAACCGCCTACTTCTTTGCGCTCACTTAGTGACTCACTTTAAACTGGGCTATCAGATTTTCATAAAATGACTATTTACAGTTTGAAAAATCTTGTAATTTTCTTCATATCAAGGTCGGAGTATGCCGCATATTATGTCGCTTGATGAAGCTCTATGGCGGTCCGGTCCTTCCCAGGCTCCATAATCTCACTAAGAGAGCGTGAAAACGATGCTTTTCCAAGATGGCGTCGGTTCGTGAGGGAAAACAATTTTGATTACGTGTTTTCTAACCTAAATGACCAGCTAGTGATAAAACAATGCATTGAATACACAAATAATTACACACATAATACACATAATACACACATAATAACACATAATACACACATAATAACACATAATTAATTCCACATAATTACTCGCTTTTTACTTTAGCAGTCAAAAATACGGTGGTTCAAAGGTCACGTCCCCACGTCCTGACGTCCCCGTCCATGTTTTACGACCATCCGGTTCTCACTCACCTAGAGCTAGGGTTCAGACCTGTGAATTGTGGCCTGTACTTTAAACCTGCCTCACTCGAACAGCCTCTGTCAGCAGAAGCGAAAATTACTCTAGGGAACTCCGTAATTTCCTTCAGTTCTAGATCTTAGAGAGAAATGGCTTTTAAGTCAAAATATCCCGCCTAGAAAGTACAAATGTAGAATATTCACTGTCTGCTTTGTTCTTCTAAATACTTTCCTGGATTAACGCTCAACAGCTCGATCACTTCTCTCTTGTCGCCGCCATTTCAGTCAGTTCGCAGGAGGAATATGCGACTTTTCGTGACACATGACAGCTAATTGACCAATCAGAATCAGAACGGGAAATGAAAATGTATAAGGGTGGCTGCAGGCTCTCCTTCTTCCTCTCTCGTGCCAGTCTCCTTTTTCCATTTTCACGCCGCCAAATTATGTTATCACTTCCTTTGCGAAATAACACTAAGGGCCTGTTTCGCAGGCTAATTCATATCATATTCCAGACTACAAAACAAAAGGAATAACCCCGATTTCAGACTAAAACAGCTCGAAAACCACACCCACTGGGGCAGAACATAAAATGGCATTTATTTATACTTTTTAAGTTCTTGTTTATTTCTACTGAGGTTGTTATAGAACTAGACCAGGAAAAGAACAGTCACAAGTTCATATCATTTTTATGTGTGTATTTATTTATTCAATAGAGAGCTTAAGTAAACACGACGGCAACGTCTAGGACGACGGCATAAAACAATAGCCTTAATTACAAAATACAATAACTGCACGTGTATTGTAATGCACCCCGAGGTACTGCCAGTTGAAAATATCAGTGACTTTATTGAACCTGTTGGAAGGCTCACGGACACATCTTTCCCACGAATAAAGTTACATAAAACATTAAACTGTTCACATTTTTGAGAGATGAGTTTCCAAATTTGAGAGAAATTTCCTCCGCGACGAATTTTAAACCTTTCCAGGGTCTCCGCCATCTTGTTTCGACTTTGTTATGCATTAATAGTTTGAAAGTGACATCACGGATACGGTTTTGGGCTCTGAGTCGCAGCCGTCCTCCCATCAAGAAGGAGATGCTGTTCGCAGGCTAGATAAAGTTTGGCCGTTAACATTTTCTGGCCAGTGGAGTTGTACATGTGCTGCTTTCGGGTTTGATTTTATTCATTTTTAGGGGGAATTGTGTGGTCGCTGCAAAAGTGAAGTAAGAGGAAGGAGCGCCATTTCTGCGACAGGTAAATAGAAAGTTAGTATCTTATTTCACTGAATTTTGAGGGTCAAGAAGCAAGGTGATAGGTTAGTATCGATACAAAGTAAAGAGTCTCGGACAGGCGTGAAAACGTTTTCGTGTGCATCCGCTAAGGAGATATATATTTGTTTACATGCGTGTCTGAGAATTCGTTCTGTCCGATATTAGGTTGTGTTACCTTACCTTACAGAGTTTGAAGGACCTGAGAAAAACCTTAAGGTTATCTCGCCAGGATCACACAGTTATCTGAACGGTGGGTTATAGACCGCATAATACCATGAAGTTGAAGGATTAAAGAAAAACTTCAATAAGTTTCTGAGATTTTCTGTTTGACAGTATGGCGGCCATTGTGATAACTATTTCAAATTCTCTACTCGCGAGCCGATTTCAGTGCTAACAATGCGTGATATACTCAGCTTGAAATAGCGTTGTGCACAGATGATGTCACAAAATTTAGACACCCCGCCAAGACTCAGACAAACAAACCACTTTTCGCGTTAGAACTTACAGGAATTGACCAGCACTTCAGTTCGTCCTCTGACTATTCTACCAGAAATGACGGCTTTCCATTATTATATTTTGAAAGAGATTCTAATTATTAAGCTGTTGAACAGCTTAAACGTAGGCTAAAATACAAAGGATTGAAAGAAAGCGATAAACCGGCGACAATCTTAACAAGCGACATTTTGAAAGGGGTGCAAACATGGAGCGAAATACAGAGTTTGTATGGGAATCCGATGCCAAATAATTTCCGTAAAATCGAATGTCTGAAATATGCACCGTCTACAAACTTAAGATACCAGGGAAAAGATGAACTGATCAAAATGTGAGGGATGTATCTGTGCATGCTGTGAAGCGTGCAATCGTCTTTTCAGTTTCACGTAGTACATTTGTCTGTAACAACGAGTCCAAGTCCGCGGGAAAATTTACAGACGTGTATGGCAAACTCGAAACACGATTTCACGCGTCCCGGCACAGTTACATCCCTCTAATTTTGATCAGTTAATCTTTTACCTGGTATCTAAAGTTTCAGAAATTCGATTTTATGATAATTATTTGGCATCGGATTCCCCTACAAACACTATATTTCGCGCCATGCATGTTTGCAACTGGTCTATTCGTTCCCGCAAACCACGTTTAATATACATATTCAAGCTCTAAAACTCATATTTCCCTATAACATATCGCAGTAAGACTTCATCTAAACGTTAAAAAGTCAGGTTTTTCCGTAAGGTGGCAAAATAAAATGAGAAATGTAACCGTGTGCATTCATCGGCGAATGGGAATATCAGCAGCCAGCAGGTAACTTAATTTGGAAATTCTTTAAAACTCATTGGAGACCAAAGCTAATGTCGACGCCATGGCTGGAAAATTCCCCAACTCATCGAATATACACGTAAGCACACACCTCGTTGTTTGGCACAGGAGAGAAGTTTATTAAGAATTAGAAAAGGAATACAACACTGAGCTAAAACAATAAACCTCTCTGCCACCCATTTTATAAAACTAACCCAGGGTGGGCGGGTGAGAAAATCGAAAATAACGTTTGAGACTACTGTTAATCCACATGCGACTCCAATCACATCCAGCAAAGGAACTAACTGAAATCAGATCTACCAGCATCCGTCAGTTATGCAATTAATCCCTTTGAGCACGTGCCCAAAGGAAGCAAATTCCCCAACTGATCGAATACATACGTAAGCACACACTTCGTTGTTTGGCACAGGAGAGAAGTTTATTAAGAATTAGAAAAGGAATACAACACTGAGCTAAAACAATAAACCTCTCTGCCACCAAGCAACGGCCAAAAACGAAAAGTGTGTTTACGGAACTAATGAAAGCCTGACTGAATAGCTGCCCTGAACTGATGGGCAAGGCCAAGCTTGGCCTCTACACTAAATTCCAAATAGAGCTTATACATGTATGCATCACTAGACCAGTCGCCGTACAACTGTATGAGTTTACCTGGTACCCCGTGATTGAAGGCCCAAGAGGCAAATGACCTCGAAAGCATGAAGCATTACTGAAACCGGCAGAAGTAAAACCATGACGAAATTCCGAAATAAAGCGGCTTTTAGTCAAAACTGTGAGACCGTGCGACACAGGCAACAGGAACAAGGCGCGACGAGAGCTAGCGGGTACCAATTGAACTATACGCCTGTAAGCGGCAACGTGACACAGCGGAGAACCTGGAATTTGTAGCAACGGAATATGCAATTTGCGCTCCCCAAACTGAATTGTTTTTGTGTGCTTTATAAACGTAACGATGAAACCATACGCATTGACCGTAACATCCCCCCGAGATTCCGCGCGGGATCAAAACTCCTAGCGGACTTAGGGACAATATTAGCCAAACGCGCCATGAGAAAGAATGTAAACAAATATGCACAATACAATGTGCAAGAAATAGGATCCGATATGAAATCCAAATGCTTAGAAAGCTGTAACAAATGCGCGGGAGTTACTGGTGGTGCCCGACTGGGCGTAAAGAAAGCATTCCGAGGAATACCGCGTAATGCTAAGGCGGAAATAAAGTCCTTACTATAACGGTAATCAACCCCTGAAGTCTAACCCCACTGAAGTATTTCCGTATAGAAGGAGGACTGAGCGTCCGACACAAGAATTGTACATACAGACAAAGTGTGTCTAAATTGGCCGGTAAGGGGTTCAAACGAAAATATTTACAAAACAAAAGAAAGGCCTTGAACTGTGTCCTCAAATTACTATACGTCCCGGTGCTGTAGGCTGAGCGAAGAGTGTTCTTGAGGTCCTGGCGAAGGGCTGACAAGGCCGAGTTTCTATAAACAAACAGATGTGCACGGCACGCTTGATAAAGCCCTCCTTCGCCAGAGAACTTGTTGCCCATCTCGATAGCAAGTCGGGGTCGGTGTTAGAAACCCCTGGCAGATGAAGTGATCATAGCTCAAACTCGTACTTTGCAGAGAGAAAACATATTTCCCGCAAACAAGAACTGAGGAAGGTATCCCTGCAGCGGCCTGAATTCAGACCTCATTATCGCACCGAACTGTCAACCGCAGGCCCGACAATAGATGACCCCAGAGCTTTAGGGCAACCGCAAGGAGTTAATGTCAAGGGATCTTGTCACAATAAAATCCGGAAACACGGCGTGAAAATAACGTCCGGCACAATTAAACGCCGTCACATCCAGTGAACATGAGACAAGCATCGGTAGCGAACACTGTTCCAGGAGCTGACCACGCACTAGTGTTGATCATGGAGACGCCGTTATACTCGCGCAAGAAACGGCACCACCATTGAATGTCCTTGTGAAACTCGGCATTCAAATTAGTATGGTGATGATTAAACGTGACAGTGCGTAGAAGACGCACACACCTCGACATAAAAACCAACTTGCCAAGTAACGATTGTAAGGCGGACTTGGTGCAAGACCTTTGGTGTAACCAACATTGTAATAAAATCTCGAGTTCAAGTAGCCGGTCCCTACTAACAGAAAACGTGAAACCTTCTGTGTCCAAGTCGATTCCTAAGCAGGTCATAACCGAAGATGAAGAACAAGACTTGGAAACCGATTCCTCTAAACCGAGCGCCGACATCAAAATTCCACGCTTCTCAAAGTCAGAAAGAGACTCAGACTCCCCTGAAATTCAGATAAAATTGTCTAGATAAGGAAACAACTCTGTGCCCTTTTGCGCCTGAATCCAAGCAGCAGCCGAAGTAGACCGTTGGCAGGCCATAGCAACAGAACGCAGACCCAATATAAGAACGGTATCGAAATAATAATTACCGTCCCAAATGTATCCCAGAAGGATCAACCAGGAACTGTCTGTACGCTTTGCGTAAGTCTCGTTTATACAGCAGACCTTTACCCGGCGCTCAACCGAATCTCGCTTCTCTACCGTATTTAGCGGTGACACAAAGAAGCAATCAGTAAACGGTGAGCTAACGAATGGCCCAGCGACCTGACCAAGATCAACCTCTGTCCAAATACTGCTGAACGATGAGCATCGACATGAACAGATTGGAATGACACATTACAAAAAGCAGACACACCCCCATTGAGGGTGTCAACTGAAAGTCTCGAACAGACACGCGACTCAATGTCTCGATTGCTGTGAATGAACGCAAAGTCTCGATTGTCACGAATAAACTCAATGTCTCGAATCTCATGAACAGGCGCAATGTCTAGATTACGATGTGCATCGACATGAAGATATGTAACAGATTGGAATGACACATTACAAAAAACAGACACCCCCATTAAGGGAGTCAACTGAAAGTCTCGAACAGACACGCGACTCAATGTCTCGATTGCATGCTGTGAATGAACGTAAAGTCTCGATTGTCTAGAATAAACTCAATGTCTCGAATGTCATGAATAGGCGCAATGCCTAGATTTATACGATGAGCATCGACATGCATGAAGATCTGTAACAGATTGGAATGACACATTACAAAAAGCAGACACATCCCCATTGAGCATGAGGGAGTCAACTGAAAGTCTCGAACAGACACGCGACTCAATGTCTCGATTGCTGTGAATGAACGCAAAGTCTCGATTGTCATGAATAGACTCAATGTCTCGAATGTCATGAATAGGCGCAATGTCTACATTATCTGTACTTGATGCACAAATGTTAGTTTGAACAAACGGAGAGTCTCGACCGGAAACAACAACACTGTGAGTACTTAAAGACTTGAACCTTACTTGAACCCTCACAAACATTCCCAGCAACGGGAAACGAAACGCCCCATTCGGAGTTCCTCAAATGGCGGCGTCAGGATAAACCGCACTGGAGGAGCCAGTAAATCGAGATACTTTTTTCCTGGATGAGATGATCATACAGAGTCCTGCTCTCTAATTGCAAGAATATGAACGCAATTTCTCGATTGTCACGAATAAACTCAAATTATGTCTCGAATATCATTAATAGGCGCAATGTCTAGATTATCTGTAGTTGATGCACAAACGTTATCTTTGCTGTGAATGAATGCAATATCTCGATTATCATGCGTAAACGCAAATATGTCTCGATTGTCATGAATAGGCGCAATATCTGGAATATCTGTACGTTAGTTTGAACAAACGTACGGAGAGTCTCGACCGGGAATAACAACCAGTGATCGTGAGCACCTAAACACATGTTACTTGAACCCTCGCATACAATTCCCAGGAACGGTAAACGAAACGCCCACAAATGGCGGCGTCAGAATAAACTGTCAGTTTGTTTATTTAGACCGAGGCCGTGGTCGTACCTCCACTCTCCTTCGACGGAAAATCACCTGAAGTATCCCGGTGTAACTCCTGCTTTCTAGTCTGGATCCAACAGGCGGCATAAAATGTTCCTCAACCACTTCCTCTCTCAATGGATATTGAATGTAACCACAATTATCGTTGTCATGTATACACTTCTCCTTCTGATAATCGCAGCAAATTAGCACCGCATTTGAGGGGCCAGTAAATCGAGAGACTTTGTCCTGGATGAGATGACCATACAGAGTCCTACTCTCTAAATGCATAAATCGAAAATAACGTCTGAGACTACTGTTAATCCACATGCGACTCCGATCACATCCAGCAAAGGAACTAACTGAAATCAGATCTACCAGCATCCGTCAGTTATGCAATTAATCCCTTTGAGCACGTGTCCAAAGGGAGCAAATTACCAACTCTACAAAGTTGTGAGCAGATATTTTAGATTCAGACTGTACAGACAAAGTTACTAGCTAACAATTAATGGTTCAACAATTTTACAGACGAATGTGCCCACCACCATACATTTCTCTGTAATATTTTGTTTGCAAATTTATAACTTTGTAAGAAAAAAGATTTAAAATTCGGCAGTCTTGCATATTTTGGTGTGCTCTTTAATTTCAAACCATTATATATATATTTTGAATTTGTCGTAGAGTTTTCAAATTACCTGCAAGATACCCATTCCGCGCGATATCTCCGAAAGAAATGTTAAAACTTCATTCGTGTTCATAAAATAAATCAAAGCATTGTACATGTACATGAGTCTTTGCTTCGAAAACGCATTTAGAATCTATAAATTCAAGTAAACTATGGTTGAACTGTAGTTTCTTCTCGCTATGTTTTAAATACTGGCGGGTAGTGGGACTTCAGTAATTTATAATTCAGACAAACTCCCGTTTGCGTTTCATTGTAGTTGTCTCGTTGATCTGTGCTTTTGAAGTCGGTAGAAGCATTTATCCAGCGCTGACATTTCTCACTGCATTCCCTGTGAAGGTTTTAGAACGGAAAAGCTCCATCGAAAAGGCCTAGAAAAGATGAGAAACCTCTATATACATTTCTGAGAGATCATATCTCATTGAGCGATTTATGAAGATTTTTACACAACTAGAATCACTCATTAAATCTCCCCCAGCAATAGTGCTTGGTAGTCACAATTACTGATATGACTGGGAATCTTATGTAAGGTATTGCTTCTTTTTATTTATCCCAAAAACTACGAATTATGTCCTAATACGACTCTCGAACTCACTGAAATACTGTTTGTCTACGTCTTGTGGGGGGTCTCGTGTCAGACTATCTATTTTTAGAAACTGTGCGCAGGGCTATTGCATGGCCAGCGGTGATCTAAACTGAGTTAAAGGAGCGGCTGCTTTCGCGGACTAGAGTTTGGTAGTCCGTTTTTACCTTGTCAGACTCCATGGCTGCATATTAACTAGTTGAACGGCGTAAATCTCCTGGGACAACTTGAAGGTACCGTTATATTTGTCTCAGTTACGTTAAATGGAGTGGAAATCAAGTTAGTTTAAAGTTTCCTAATCTCGTCAATTAATATGCTACCAGATAGGCAATATTGCAAAAATTATATAACTGAATAATGCTTTATACATTGACTAATTTGTTCTCATATGTCAAACTGATTTCATGAGGTCTTGAAAGATTAGACAAACTTAATTGTCCTTATCAGTTCACTTAGTTTCAGGTTTTGTTTTTTAACTCATGGATTATAGTGTGCTAAGCATAAGCAGATACTATATTGTTAAGCCATTGGTCAAGCGGTTTGAACATCGGTTCAAAGTTTATTAAAGCAGATCTTGAAACCATTTGAAATGGTCTGAATACATTGTTGAAAAGTGTTGAAAGATATTGAAATCATGTTGGAGAGAGTTTGACTTCGTTTAAGAGCCATTTCAAGCGGTTTCAAGATCGGTTTGCACCAATGGTGTACCTGTCTACCCGGGGGCTTTAGAATGTGCATGGACGCATCACACTTATTCGCTTGCACACTCTGCGCTCGCTCGCTCGCTCAGACTTTCACTCTTTCGTTTAAAATGACAACAATGTATCGAGCTCGCTAATTTGATAATCCTGCTCCTATTGAAGGTGATGTTGTCGAAAATAATGCAAAGAAGTATTTGCTGAGACTGTTGAAATTTGTTGCAAAGTGGTTGAGTCACAAAAGCGTGCAATCAGATTCATTAGATGTCTGCTTTCTACGGAACGGTTGTATTTCAACTCGACAGATTTATGGGTGGGGCTAAAAATGTGTTTTTTGGTTTGTATTTCTTGAATTACCTGTAGATGCAGATAAATCGAAGACTTGTCTGCTTTTTGGTGATCAGTTCGGCACATGTTCCTATCATTTCGCTTGGGTCACCGCAGCTAGCGCCAGTGCCGCAGGTAAATGTTATAAAAGCAGTCAATGTTATACCCATTATCGGGGACATTGGAGCGTGGACGCATCAAACTGACACATCTGTGCACTAGTCGCTCGCTCACTCACTGAGTCAGTATTCTCTTTGGTTACAACAATGCATTGAGCTCGTTAATTTGCTAATCCTGGTCCTCTTAAAATCGTTGTTGTCGAAAATAAATAAAAGAGGCATTTGCTATGGCTGTTGCATGTAAGCTGTTGTAAAGTGGTTCAGTCAAGAAAGTGTGAAATCAGATTCAACAGATTCATCAGATTTATACTTTCTACGGAACAATTGTATTTCAGCTCGACAGATTCGCAGTTAGGGGTCAAAATGTATTTTTGGTGTGTATTTCTTGAATTACTTGTAGATGCGTAGGCATCGAAGAATCATGTGATCGTGTGCTTTTTGGTGATAAGTTCGGTACGTGTTTCTATCCTTTCGCTTGGAACAGTCACCGCAGGTTGTAGCAGATCTGGTTCTCTTTAGCAGGTTTGTTTCTCTTTAGTTGAAAAGGGTATTGTTTTAAGTCCATGAACAGAGACAGTGTGCGCCAGTGCAGCCAGTGCATCCTGCAGTGAATGTTGTGAAAACTAAGATACCTAAATTGAAAATGCATGATGGCTTTGTTTACAACAAATATATCTAGACAACAAGCGACTTTAGATCAGTTGATCATCATATTTGGAGTAAACTAGCTATATTGCATTCGTGCACCTTCAAAACAATTTTTTATGATTATTTACATATTTTTGTGATTTAAAAACAGTTATACTGATTGTCTGAATACATCGTGTCTTAACCATCAACCAGCGAATAATTTTATTTGATTCTACCTTAGTTATGGCAACCGAATATTGATCGCCAAGGCAGTGTTAGTGTATAATCAGTCTGGCATTGATTTTACCCTTGCATGGTAATCCAGACTGCAATCTAGACTTTGAGAGATAAGCCTTGAATCAGAATCAGTGTGGAGTTTAAAGCAGGGGAAAAGCGATATGAAATGACTGGGTGAATAATAGCGGAGCTCCCGCGAAGGCACGCTCGAGCGGAGCATCATACACACTGCATACACACAGCATGAGAGTGAAATTTTAGCGAGATGTTCTTGCTTTAGCGAGATGTTCTTGCCCAGTACCGCTCGAAACCTATATTCTGATTTCTATGTAACGTAACCAGATTGGTGGAGTAAGTTCATTGGGGGGTCTTGGAGGAGTTTGCTTTCTAAGGAGGCCATGACAAGGTTTGCATTTATAGGAGGGTGTCATGCGGGTGTCCATGGCTGTGCCTTGTGTTTGTAGGTAATATTCAGCGTCAAAGGAGAAGTAGTTGTGGAAAAGGATGTAGTTCATGAATTGGCAAAAAGAAGTTAAAACCTTGCCCAAAACCAGCTTTAAGAAGCAGTACATACAGTTTTTTACTAGATAAACAGTCATAATATTAAAATGTGTGCCTTATATATGCAAGACAAATATATACAAATCAGCTACTTATATTGACATTTTTATTCTCTTTTTTTTCTAAGATAAGATCAAACAATAATGTAATGTCCTTCCAAATCTATACATAACTACATGGATTTATTTAAAATGTCACTTCATACTATTCTTTATTATTATTTATTAGCTATGTCTATTTCTCTCCTAATTTAGTTTTATCAATGTAGTGGCCACCTCGAAAGCCATTGCTACTTTGGCCACTACGCACATTTGTTTCTAAACATACCTATTCTTTTTTTTCACTTATTTCCTTATATATGTATATTTATATGTTAATGTAAGATAATGCCCGATGGTTATATTTATGTGCAAATAAATGAATCTTGAATCTTGAATCTTGGTGGGTGTTAGTTTGAAGGAATGAGTGACAGGGCTTCTAAAGAGACCTTAATGCCCTCAGAGTTTGGTATGTTTGTGCAGAGGGAGGTCACATCAATATTGACTAGGAAACAGGATAGGGGAAGGGGAAGGGGGTAGGTAGGTTGAAAATTGTTTCGAAAAAATGGGTTGTTCTAAGATATACAGCTAGTCGTCAGCGGTATTTCAGATGTATTGCGCAATGCCTCGTGGCGTGTGTTGGACTATCAAGATGGCCGCTCTTTGTGTTGATTAAAACCAGATACATCACAGAGGTGACGAAGGATGGGATTCGGAAACCCCCTCAAGGCATAAAAGTTGAGGGTACTACCATCGGAAAAATAGAGAATTTCGACGAAACCACCGAAGACTGGAACATGTATGTCGAGCGAGTGGAGCAATTCTTCACTGCAAACAGCATTGGTAGTGACAAGAAAGTACCGGCACTACTAAGCCTAATGGGTAACAAGCAAAACCTTCTCTCTACTAAAAAATCTGCTGGCACCGGTAAAACCTGTATCAAAATCGTACAAGGTGATCGTGGAAACCCTGAAAAATCACCTGGACCCAAAACCGCTAGAAAATGCGGTTCGATTTCGATTCTACAAAAGAAACCAAATAGAAGGAGAAAACTTTTGAAGAAGCAGTGAACAAGTGTGAAGAAGCATTTCTTAAAGCAAAGAAAATGATAACATCAGATATGGTTCTTTCCCAATGTGATCCAGATCTACCACTTAGGCGTGCATGCGATGCATCACCAGTTGGTGTCGGGGCAGTACTCTCACGTGTAATGAAGAATGGCACTGGACGACCTATTGCTTTTGCGTCTAGGTTCCTCAGGAATGCAGAACGAATTTATGCACAAATAGACAAGGAAGCATTGGCAATAGTGTGGGGTGTCAAGAAATTTCATGCATACCTGTTTGGCAGACCATTCAACCTTCTGACAGACCACCGGCCCCTAACAGCTATTTTAATCCAGAGAAAGGACTACGTGCTATGACTGCAGCACACCTACAGAGGTACACACCGTTCCTGTCAGATTTTAACTATACTATTGAACATAAAGTACCAAGCTACATGGAAATGCCACTCAAGATAGACAGTAAAGAGGAGGAAGAGAAATTGGACCCAGTAGAAGTACTCCAGCTCACTCAGTGTGAGCCACTGCCTGTAACAGCTGCTGAACTAAAACGAGAAACCCAGAGGGATCCAACACTGACAAGGGTATTTGAATGCACTATGGAGGGATGGTCATCCCAATACAGTATATACATATCACCCTTCTTTGCGCGACAACAGGAGTTAACAGTACAGTATGGCTGCCTGATGTGCGGAAGCAGTCATAATTCCAGGGAAACTGCAAGGTCAAGTCCTTGAACAGCTACACCAGGGACATCTGGGAGTGGTCAAGATGAAAGGGATTGCTATGAGTCTGATTTGGTGGCCTGGAATTGACAAACAAATTATCCTGCTGGCAAAGAACTACTCAGGGTGTCAGTTGGTGCAAAATGAGTCTGCTTCAGCACCATTACACCCATGGGAATGGCCAAGTACACCATGGCATCGAATATATATAGCTATAGACTTTGCCGGAACCTTTACGGGCTCTATGTTCTTCATAGCAGTAGATGCTCATTCAAAATGGCCAGAAGTGGAAGTCATGCAGTCAACAAGTGCCACCAAGACTATTGAGAAACTACGAACAAGTTTTAGAAGATATGGAGTTCCCCTACAACTGGTGAGTGACAATGGGTCTCAATTCACTGCACAAGAATTTCAGCATTTTCTTAGCAGAATGGTGTCAAACATATCACCTCGGCTCCTTATCATCCAGCCACAAATGGTTTAGCTGAGCGTTTTGTACAGAGCTCCAAGAAGGCAATGAAGAAGGGAAGATAAGAGAAGCCACCCAAGATTAGGCCAGCTAACTTTCTGTTGGCTTATCGGAATGGTCCTCATTCAACCACATAGGAATCCCCTGCTGTCTTGTTTATAGAAAGGAACCTCCGTACGCGACTAGATTTGTTGAAACCAGACCTTCGCAACAAAGTTATCAACAACCAGATAAGTCAAGGAACCAACAAGGGTACCAGAATTACACGTGAGCTATCCATAGGTCAGACAGTAGTTGCACGGAACTACCACCAGGGAGATATGTGGGTACCTGGAACAATATTAATCGTGGCAAGAGATGGGCTTTTGTCATACCAGGTAGAGGTTGCTCCAAACACAGTGTGGCGTCGGCATGTTGGTCAGTTAAAAGAATCCAGTGCACTACCACTACCACTAGCAACACAACACAACACAACACAACACAACACCAGATTTCCAGACCAATTACTATTGCAATCCGCAATGGGAAATGTTAACCTTCAGGCTGAAAGAACAGACATTCCAAGTTATTGTCCAGAAGTAGAAGCCACACCCTTGCCAGAAGAGATGGCAACCTCCATGACTAAGGCCGGCCAGTATAGGAACACCAAGCAGTAGTGAGACTTGGTTTCCGCACTACCCAGCAAGAGTTAGAAAGTTAAACTAGACCTTTAAGAAAACAACTATTTTATTACAATATTAGAGTAGTTGTTTAAGGACACTGAACTTGGTATCATACCACCTTAACTTCAGTCAGCTTAGATTAAATTGTTTTTCAGTTTTGTGACCTATCGACGTCAGTACATGTAAATCTTGTTTGTTTTTCGTATTGAGTTGTAATTTTCAGTATAGTAATTGTGGTATAATATTGTATAGTATACCATTATATTGAGGTGTGCATGTCGGCTACCACCGGTTTGAGATTTTGTGTTGCGGCGTGAGAAAAGCAACGTGTTCTGTTTATTGTAGACCTGATAGAATGCCTCATTGTAGACAGTAGAATGAGGTTAAGCAAGATTTAGTGACCTAAATCACGATTTAGAAAAGTGTAAAAACTAATCACGATTTCTCCAGAGGTAGGTTTGTTTTGCAATGTTAATTAAAATGAAAAGTACATGTAGCTGTCATTGTACAGACAAGGTGGTCATGCTTGTCTGCAGTTTAATTTTCCGAGTGCTTCGCGATGCTGGTCTTGGCCAACGTTATTAAATATCGTTGCAGTATTTGAAACCCGGAGTGATTTGGATATAAAACTGGGGAAACTTGAAAGTTTATAATAGTGGGAGATAAGACTGGTTGCAATATTACTAGACTAGCTGTTGACATCCCCTGTCACAAACTCGCATATGATTGGTTCGCATATTGAGATTTAGATAAAGCCGCTTCTATTTATCCTACTATTTGAGGCGATTTAAATGGAGAGTTATTTCTTTGAACTGTGCCGCTTTTGGTCTCAATTACATGAGCGTCTGGCATTGTCTAGAAATGGGTATTTTTAGGTCACACACAGATTAGACTTAATATATAATGTATGCCTGTTATTGGCAAATCAGAAACAAAATATATAACATTCTCTGCATTGAGTGATTGACTAAGTATAAGGTATGTAAATCTTAACATAAAACCTGATATTGAAGCAACAGTATACTGAAAGAAGAACGGCATCTTAGAGAAAAGTATTACTTATCATTAATTACATTTTTATTTACTCAACATGTGCCAACATAAGGCTGATGATCTAATATTATTTCCATCAAAACATTCTGTAAGCACATAAAATAAAATGACTTTAGTTGCCATTTGAAGGAAGTGAGAGGACTGAGCAGCTTTAATAGTATCAGGAATACAATTCCACAAGTTAGCTATTCTATTAAAAAAAAGAGTCACGAAAAAGGGAGGTTCTTGCATACTGAGTAATAAGATAAGTCCAGTTTGGCAATGGCTGGAACGCCCCTGACTGTATGAAGTATATTTAACAATCAGATGATTGATATCCAGATTAACGATGCCTGATTTGCACTTAAAGAAAAACACTAATTCTAAGTATTCCAGCCAGTAATTAAGAGGAAGCATGTTATAAGCTTAATTAGATTAAATTAATTAAATTAAATTAAATTCTTAAGTTCTTTATGCCACTTTTTGAAACATTGGAGTTGATGTATTTGCTGCAGAAAGCTTACAAGGTATTTAATATGTTCTCAATATTTCATGTCACCATGCACATCAAAGATAGTCTATAGTTGAGAAAAACCTGAATCCCTCTTTTATATTTAAAGAAAAAGAGCTAGCTAGAAAACATACTATTACAGGTGCCAGAACACTAAGATTGCGATATGGTTACTTAAATACACATGATAACACAAGACAAGTTCTTTAAAGTTAAATATTTTATTTTATTTTCATTTTCTTCTTCTATAATGGGAAAACTTTCAAATACAGAGCTTGGCCTGTGTACAAGATCCGAAGTATTAACCCCGTAATTACTGCTTTATATAATATAGTGTAAAATAAAGAAGGAATCTGCTCAACTATTACAATACTATTCGTTTAATTATGACTACTTTACCTTGTTGAGCGGCCGCCATGTTTGGCAAATGCCATGCAGAGTGAGTTCGTTTAGCGTCTAAGCTCTATTTTGCTCAGCATATTTGTCCAAATACCTGATCAAAAGAAAAGAAAAACCTTTACTATTGTTCTGTATCAGGCTTATATCGAGAAGAATTTAGTAAGAAAGAAAGAAAAACACTTCGAAGTCCAGCTACAATACCACGGCCACGGGTCAACCCCAGTATGGCGTTCCTATGAGCCAACAAGTGACGTGCCATCTGTTGTCAAAAAGCTTTGAAACTCATTCACGCAGGAGGAAATGAAATGCTAGAAAATGGTAGCTTGTTTGGGTCTTCGTTTTCTGGTCTTCGTTATCTAGGGTCTTCGTTTTTGGGTCTTCGTTATCTATGGGGGTCTTCGTTTTCTGGTCTTCATTATCTAGGGTCTTCGTTTTTTGGTCGTCGTTATCTAGGGTCTTCGATCTTCGGTATTCGTTTTCTTGGTCTTCGTTATCTAGACACCCGGTGGATTATAGACATAATACCATGAAGTTGAAGGTTTAACGAAAAACTTCAATAAGTTTCTGAGATTTTCTGTCTGACAGTATGGCAGCCATTGCATGTGATAACTTTTTCAAATTCTCTACTCGCGAGACGATTTCAGTGCTAACAATGGGTGATATACTCAGCTTGAAATAGCGGTGTGCACAGATGAGGTCACAACATTTAGACCCGCCGCCAAGACTCAGACAAACAAACCACTTTTCGCGTTAGAACTTACAGGAATTGACCAGCACTTCAGTTCGTCCTCTGACTATTCTACCAGAAATGACGGCTTCCCTGTATTATATTTTGAAAGAGATTATAATTATTAAACTGTTGAACAGCTTAAACGTTGGCTAAAATACAGAGGATTGAAAGAAAGCGATAAACGACAATCTTAACAAGCGAGTTCCGCCGACATTTTGAAAGGGGTGCAAACATGGCGCGAAATACAGAGTTTGTATGGGAATCCGATGCCAAATAATTTCGGTAAAATAGATTTTCTGAAATAATCACCGTCTACAAACTTAAGATACCAGGTAAAAGATTAACTGATCAAAATGTGAGGGACGTATCTGTGCTGGGAAGCGTGCAATCGTCGTTTCAGTTTCCCATATATTTGTCTGTAACAACGAGTCCAAGTGCGCGGGAAAATTTAGAGACGTGTATGGCAAACACGATTTCACGCTTTCCACACAGTTACATCCCTCTAATTTTGATCAGTTAATCTTTTACCTGGTATCTAAAGTTTACAGACAATGAATATTTCACAAATTCGATTTTACGATAATTATTTGCTATCGGATTCCCCTACAAACACTGTATTTCGCGCCATGCATATTTTGCAACTGGTCTATTCGTTGCCGCAAACCCCTTTAATATATATATTCAAGCTCTAACTGAATCCAAAACTCATATTTCCCCATAACATATCGCTTTAAGACTTCATCTAAACGTTAAAAACTCAGGTTTTTCCGTAAGATGGCAAAATCAAATGAGAAATGTAGCAGTGTGCATTAATCGGCGAATAGGAATATCAGCAGCCAGCAGGTAACTTAATTTGTATTCTATCTCCGAACGAATACAAATCATTTTCAAACTATTTTACATGACACATGTAAAAACAAGTTATTACAGGATGGGCATCTCGTTTATTGCTATCAGTTTACATATAGTGCGAAGAACGTAGCAATATTTTTTAACAATATAAAAAAAAAAAAAGATAGCTAGAGACACCTTCGAGTGGTATCAACTAACTAAACAACTCATTATGTACTGCTCCTTATTCCCCAACGTAAATCATAACACCGTGGCACTGGCAACGCCTTAACACAACATACGCACACCGATGTGCATTCCAAGCCGTTAGAAAATACATTTGTATTCTCTCCGAACGAATACAAACCATTTTCAAACTATTTTACATGACACATGTAAAAACAAGTTATTTCAGGATGGGCATCTCGTGTATTGCTATAGCAAAATTTTCGTGATAAAGAAAGAGATATCGATATTAAATTAACTGAAAATTCCTCTTAGAAACGGACAGAAGCGAACTAATGTTATCCTTGATGTACCCATCTTTCCCTTTGTCTGACTTCCATTCTGCCATGACGTTTAAACATTATATCAGGAACGCCTGCATTAGCAGCAGCTGTTAGCTCCACAAGACCTGAAACTATGTAAACCAAAATTCTGAGCCGAATAACCCAGCTTAATTAATACACCTAAGATTACTGTCCTAGCTCGAGAATAACTCAAACCTTGATCGCAGAGGACATACAAACCACTAGGGACATAATGAAGATTACGAAAAAGCGGCAATTCGGACGAGAGATCAATAAGAGATTCTTGAACAAACCTAGTTAACAATGAAAAAGGACATGGATAGACATTATTCTTAGCTAGAACGACTTTAGAACCATTTCTATAAACATCCGTTTTGCTTTTAATGATCGTTAATTCAACATGCCTATCACCAATAAACTGCACGTCGCAGCAACGCAAGCCAGCAAGTTCGTTGTAACGCAAGAAGCCTGAATAGGCAGTTAAGCAAAGTACAGCGGTACGCAATTCTAAAAGACTAGAACTGGGTTTGGCAAAACACTCACAAATCCTCGAACTCATTTCAGGGGTGACTGGTTCTTTTTTTACCGACAGGTTTGGACAAAGCACGCTTGGCTCATTCTAAAATGATATTAGAAACGACTCCAGACTCACAAGGGTTTTCTAGACCGCACGTTACATGAGCCCACCAAATCTCATAAAACGCAGATTCCAACACAGAATATGAACTCCCACTCAGAATTAAGGATTCTAGGTAGAGACATACAGTTAAACTATCTGTAGGCATACTGGAAAGTTCAAGATATTGGGAAGTCCACAGCTTAAACTTATAAAAGGCTCTGGAATATCTGTCTGCTGTCGAAGGGGCTTTGGCAGCGACAGACCGCTGGAGCAAACAATTTGCCAAACATCTTAAACTGGGATCCAACAGGTGGCTAACTTTCATATTCAAAGCCACACATTTCAACGCTGCTCCAATACTAGTGTGAAATAGGAATACCATTCATTGAAATGAAAGAAGCACAGCCGATCGACATGGCTAGCGTCCGAAAAAACTATTGTAGACGGAATATGTATAACTTTAGTTAATGACCTGAAGTTAAGTTTTTCTAAATGCGAATCCCAGAAAGCCAACTCTAACTTAGAAGTGGAATCTATAATCACAGGAGAATCCCATCCGACACGCTGTTCAACCAACCTGTGTAAAGACCGAAAACTAGAGAATTTGAAATAATAAGACCATTAACACGAGCAATTTCCCTAGCAGACAACTTCTTGGCAGCAATAGCAAGCTGAATTGCTTCACGGACTTTAGCTATTTTATCTAAGGGAATAGAAATACACTGGGAATCGAAATTCCATAAATAGCCTAACCAGCGAAGCGATCGAACAGGAGTCCATTGGGACTGATCCTTATTAGGAACAAAACCAGCTTTGAAAAGATCAGACTCCACAGATTTCGAAATTTGCAGGCATGAATGGAAATCAGAATGAACACCAAAACCGTCATCCAGATAGACCACGATTTTAATAGCTTGACTGCGCCAATGCTTAACAAGCGGTCTCATAACTTTAGTGAAAATGTAAGGACCAGTAGAAATACCGAAGGGTAAAACTGTGAACTTAAAATGTTTAAGAGTGCCGGAAAGGAACCACAAAAAAACTAAGAACGACTGATCAGGCTCGTAAATTTCAATATGGTGATAACCGGATTTGATGTCAAAAGAAAAAGCCCAGAAACACGTTCGTTATAAAAGTACAGTAAGCATCGAGTTAGCATCTTCAAACTTAATTTTAGATTTCTTAACAAAACAATTTACATGTCTGAGATCGAGAATCAGCCGTTTCTTACCGCTAGACTGAATAGAAACTGAACGAAGATTGATAACAAAAGGAGGACAAGGACACTCAATTACCGAGCCAGTAGATTGACTAATTCTAGAATGGCCTTGGAAACAAAGGCAGGATACTGTAAAGCAGATTTATTATTACGCAGAGAAATGGAAGGTGGCGTGTGGTAGAATGGAATCTTATAACCTAAAGCAATAGTATCAAGAATAAAACTAGAGGCTGCAATAGACTCCCAAAAGGGATAACTAGCCCTTGACCTTCCTTTTACTATAACTGAATCTGATCCTTCTATGTATTCTGCATAACTAGTGAACAGTAATATCTTATCAGGTTCATTGTCATTACAGCTAAAGTTGAATTCAAGATCATTTTCATCTTCATCTAATCTTTGGAGGGCAGAGAAGTGCTTAGGATGCAAGTTGGCTTGAGCTTGTGTTTGTTGAGGTGCTTGTACGGAAGGGGCGATTGAATGAACTGGAAAACAGGAGTTAGCCCAGTGGCCACGTTGCCCACAGGAGAAGCACTTGTCAGCATTTTGGTTGGCTCGAGATTGAACACCAAATGGCTGCTTGAAAGGCAAAGAAGAGTGAGGAACTTGAAAAGTGTTAAGAGGCTGAGACTGTGGTGGTACGCATTGAAAACGCGACGGAGTCTGTGAAGGACGCCTTTGAGCCTGCTTCTTGCTCTTAATCTTCGAGAGAGCTCGTTTGTTTCTTTTCGTCTTCGGAATCGTCAGCAAGTTCGTCTGATTCGTACTCCTCGACCGCAGCCCAACCGGCTGGACTTTTATCGGCAAAACGTATGGACTTAATTCGTTTCTGAAGAAGGGACTTGGCATTCTCGATAGCGGAATTAACTGCCGACAGGTCACCTCCCAACGAATCAGAAGAAGCTTGCTCAATAACACCAAGCAGGTTGACGTTGAATTCATATTGCAGTCTGTTTCCCTTGTACTTGAAGTAACTAACTGCTTTACTGAGAAGTACTCTCGTGCTGGTTAAGCTTACGCTTGAACTCCTCAAATTTAGAGTCCAGCTTCGAATCTAACAAGTCAGTAATAAGAGAGAGGGTATCTTCATTGGACAAACCACTTGATTCTCCACGAACAAGAGGTATACCACGACGTTCTTCACTATCGGACATATTTTTAAAAATGAAAGATAGCTAGAGACACCTTCGAGTGGTATCAACTAACTAAACAACTCATTATATACTGCTCCTTATTCCCCAAGGTACATCATAACACCGTGGCACTGGCAATGCCTTAACACAACATACGCACACCGATGTGCATTCTAAACCGTTTGAAAATACATTTGGAAATTCTTTAAAACTCATTGGAGACCAAAGCTAATGTCGACGTCATGGTTGGAAAATTACAAACTCTACAAAGTTTTGAGCAGATATTTTAGATTCAGACTGTACACACAAAGTTACGAGCTAACAATTTATGGTTCGACAAATTTTACAGACGAATGTGTCCACCACCATACATTTCTCTGTAATATTTTTGTTTACAAATTTATAACTTTGTAAGAAAAAAAGATTTAAAATTAGGCAGTATTGCTTATTTTGGTGTGCTCTTTAATTTCAAACTATTATATATATTTTTTTGAATTTGCCGTAGTTTTCAAATTACCTGCAAGATACCCATTCCGCGCGATATCTCCGAAAGAAATTTTAAAACTTCATTCGTGTTCATAAAATAAATCAAAACATTGTACATGTACATGGGTCTTTGCTTCGAAAACGTACGTAGAATCTATAAATTCAAGTAAACTATGGTTGAACTTAGTCCTTCTCGCTATGTTTTAAATACTGGGTAGTGGGACTTCAGTAATTTATAGTTCAGACAAACTGTGCTTTTGAAGTTGGTAGAAGCATTTATCCAGCGCTGACATTTCTCACTGCATTCCGTGAAGGTTTTAGAACGGAAAAGCTCCATCGAAAAGGCCTAGAAAAGATGAGAAACCTCTATATACATTTCTGAGAGTTCATATCTCATTGAACGATTTATGAAGGTTTTTTTCATAACTAGAATCGCTAATTACATCTCCCCCAGCAATAGTACTTGGTAGTCACCATTACTGATATGACTGGGAATCTTATATAAGGTATTGCTTCTTTTTTGATCGCAAAAACTACGAATTATGTCCTAATACGACTCTCGAACTCACTGAAATACTGTTTGTCTGAGTCTTCCGGGGGGTCTCGTGTCAGACAATCTATTTTTAGAAACTGTGCGCAGCGCTATTGCATAGCCTCCGGTGATCTGAACTCAGTCAAAGGAGCGGCTGCTTTCGTGGACTAGAGTTTGGTAGTCCGTTTTTACTTTGTCAGACTCCATGGCTACATATTAAGTAGTTGAACGGCGTAAAGCTCCTGGGAAAACTTGAAGGTACCGTTATATTTGTCTCAGTTACGTTAAATGGAGTGGAAATCAAGTTAGTTTAAAGTTTCCTAATCTCGTCAATTAATATGCTACCAGATAGTCAATAATGCAAACTTATATAACTGAATAATGCTTTATACATTGACTAATTTGTTCTCATATGTCAAACTGATTTCATGAGGTCTTGAAAGATTAGACAAACTTAATTATCCTTATCAGTTCACTTAGTTTCAGGTTTTGTTTTTTAACTCATGGATTATGGTGTGCTAAGCATAAGCAGATACTATTGTTAAGCGGTTTGAACATCGGTTCAAAGTTTATTAAAGCAGATCTTGAAACCATTTAAAATGGCCTGAAAACATTGTTGAAAAGTGTTGAAAGATATTGAAATCATGTTGGAGAGAGTTTGACTTCGTTTAAGGGCCATTTCAAACGGTTTCAATATCGGTTTGAATCAATGGTGTACCTGTCTACCGGGGGCTTTAGAACGTAGACGCATCACACTTATACGCTTGCACAGTCTGCGCTCGCTCGCTCGCTCAGACTTTCACTCTTTCGTTAAAAATGACAACAATGTATCGAGCTCGCTAATTTGCCAATCCTGCTCCTCTTCAAGGTGATGTTGTCGAAAATAATGCAAAGAATTATTTGCTTAGACTGTTGAAATCTGTTGTAAAGTGGTTCAGTCACAAAAGCGTGCAATCAGATTCATTAGATTTCTGCTTTCTACGGAACGGTTGTATTTCAGCTCGACAGATTGACGGGTGGGGCTAAAAATGTTTTTGTTTTTTTGTATTTCTTGAATTACCTGCAGATGCAGATAAATCGAAGACTTATGTGCTTTTTGGTGATCAGTTCGGCACATGTTTCTATCATTTCGCTTGGGTCACCGCAGCTAGCGCCAGTGCCGCATGTAAATGTTATGAAAGCAGTCAATGTTATACCCATTACCGGAGCCATTGAAGCGTGGACGCATCAAACTGTATTAGCTCGCTCACTCACCGAGTCAGTATTCTCTTTGGTTACAACAATGCATTGAGCTCGTTAATTTGCTAACCCTGCTCCTCTTAAAATCGATGTTGTCGAAAATAAATCAAAGAGGCATTTGCTAGGGCTGTTGAAAGTAGTTCAGTCGAGAAAGCGTGAAATCAGATTCATCAGATTTCTACTTACTACGGAACAATTGTATTTCAGCTCGACAGATTCGCAGTTAGGGGTCAAAATGTATTTTTGGTGTGTATTTCTTGAATTACTTGTGGATGGGTAGGAATCGAAGAATCGTGTGATCGTGTGTTTTTTGGTGATCAGTTCGGGGCGTGTTTTTATCCTTTCGCTTGGAACAGTCACCGTTGGTTGTAGCAGGTCTGGTTCTCTGTAGTTGAAGTGGGTATTGTTTAAGTCCATGAACCGAGACAGGATGCGCCAGTGCAGCCAGTGAATGTTATGAAAACTAAGAGACCTAAATTGAAGAATGCATGATGGCTTTGTTTACAACAAATATATCTAGACAACAAGCGACTTTAGATCAGTTGATCATCATAGTTGGAGTAAACTAGCTATATTGTTTGCCGCATTCATGCACCTTCAAAACATTTTTTTATGATTATTTACATATTTTTGTGATTTAAAAACAGTTATACTGATGGTCTGAATACATCGTTTTAACCATCAATCAGCGAATCATTTTGTTTAATTCTACCTAAGTTATAGCAACCGAATATTGATCGCCAAGGCAGGGTTAGTGTATAATTCTGGCATTGATTTTACCCTTGCATGGTAATCCAGACTCCAATCTAGACAGAATCAATGTGGAGTTTAAAGCAGGGTAAAAGCGATATGAAATGACAGGCGTGCGCAAGCGAAGCATCATACACACTGCATACACACAGCATGAGAGTGAAATTTTAGCGAGATGTTCTTGCCCGACCGAGAGTAATACAGTACCCCTCGAAACCTATATTCTGATTTCTATGTAACGTAACCAACAAGAATAACTGATCACACCGCCACTTTAATTCACCACATTTATACTAACTCATTTCACAAAATAGCAAAATCTAGCTGGTATTGCGACAGTGGGCCTCTCAGATCATTTACCTATATTCTGTATCTCTGATACTATAATTGATAAAGAAAAAAGAAAATGCCATTATAGAGATTATTCCCATTTTAATAAGAACTTATTCATTGATGAAATTAATTCCACTAATTGGAATAACATACTTTATGGAGACTATAACCTGAATGAAAAAGCCTCAAATACAATTAATTTAATTAAAGAAATTGTGGATAAACATGTTCCTATTAAAGTTACATCGAATAAAAAAATGAAACAACTAAAAAAACCATGGATAACAAATGGATTTTAAAATATATTAAGAGTAAACAAAAAATGTATTATACACATTTCTTTAAATGTAAAGATACACAAAAAGTAAATAGCTATAAGAGATATTCAAACCTACTTAACAGAATAAAGAATGAAAGCAAACGGCAATACTATACCTCTCACTTTATTAAGTGCCATAACAACCTTAAGGCAACATGGAGACTTATTGGAACACTTATCAAACGTAAGATGAAGGGACAATCATATCCATTTAGGGGTAACTACACTAATAAGAAATAATAATACATATATAGTGTACTTCAAAATTAGATATCGCCGAACAATTTAATGAGCATTTTATTAACGTAGTACCTAACTTGGCCTCTAAAATCTCCAACAGTAATGATGATCCCACTAAGTATATTAATAATAGTCCTATTAATAGCTTCTTCTTATCGCCAACAACTCCTGAAATAGTCGGCTTAACCTATTCTCATCACTTGATGCAAAAAAATCCTCTCTAGACGTCCCAAATAACTTAGTTAAATTAATTAAGGAACCGTTATCCATAATATTTACATATCATTTTAATGAGTCAATTGAAGAAGGGTTTGTACCAGAAATATTTAAAATCTCAAGGGTTCCATCAATTTATAGAAATGATACAATCACAGACCCCAATAACTATAGGCCAATTGCTACACTATCACCTTTTACTAAAACCCTAGAAAGAATATTATTTGATCAACTAATGTTCTTTCTAGAAAAACACAGTATTTTATACAAATACCAATTTGGATTTCGCAAGGATCATTCAACTGAGCAAGCCATACTTGATATCACTGATTACCTTAAAACAGCAATTGATAATAAAGAAATAACCTGTGGTATTTTCCTCGACTTTTCCAAAGCATTTGATACTGTAGATCATAACATACTCCTTTCTAAACTAAATAAATATGGTATAAGAGGCATCCCTAACAACTAGTTCAAAAGTTACCTAACAGATAGAAAGCAATATGTAAAAATTGACAACATTGAATCAACTAAAAAAAACAGTATTATATGGTGTGCCTCAGGGTCAACCCTCGGTCCCCTTCTCTTCCTTCTCTATATTAAGGACTTCCCTAATGTATCAAACAAACTATCTTTCAGAATATTTGCAGATGATACCAACATATTTTATTCTAGTAAAAACTCAAATGACCTTGAAAACGTCATGAATGAAGAACTACTCCATGTATACAACTACTGTAATATTAATAAATTGTCAATTAATTTCAAAAGACAAATTATATGCTTGTTAAATCACCAAGGAAAAATGTTATTAATTTTAACATCAATAAGATAAGTCGTAAAAATTAGATCAAATACTTAGGTGTTTTTATTGATGAACATGTCACTGGGAGCCCCAAATAACACATGTGACTAGCAAAATATATAAAAACATAGGTATCATTAATAAACTTAGACACTATATTAATCTACGAATGCTTAAACAGCTTTACTATACTCTAATTTATCCATATCTTAGTTATGGAATATCAGCCTGGGGTAATACTTACAAAACAAAGTTAAACAAAATCTTAATAAAACAAAATAAATGCATTAGGAGCATTTTCTTTGCTCAGTCTAGAGAAAAAACATCACCTTACTATAAACTGCTAGACATACTTCAACTTGAAAACATCTACTTTTTAAAGACATCTTGTTTCATTCATAAACTAAGTAACAAATTGAATATCCCTCCTGCTTTTCAAGGCTTCTTGACACCAGTATCTGAGGTCCACTCATACAACACCAGATATGCGTCAAAACAAAATTTTCATCGAACTAGAGTTCGAACTCATTATGGTATCCATACCTTTAAATATTCAGCTTCAAAAATATGGGAAAACATTCCCAGCCACCTAAAAGCCCTCTCCCTTACTCAGTTCAAGAATCAATACAAAAAATATTTATTAAATCGACAAAACTGACATATTATAAGCAATATACTTTTGCCTACCTGACCATTGTTATTTTGTTGCCGTTGTTGTTATGATAAATATTATAAATATACATATGTGTAGTATTTAAATAGATATATATACAGTCAATGCCAAAAAGGTTGTCCAGCAGAACATAATATAATACTATAATATCCATTGTTTTGGGCTATTGTCTAGACCAAGACAATAGGCCAAAACAATGGATATTAAAGTATTATATTATGTTCTGCTGGACAACCTTTTTGGCATTGACTGTATATATATATATATATATATATATATGTTTATATATGTATATTGTACAAACATCTGGGGTTTTTTCCCCCTCAGATTTTCTCTCTTTTCCTTCTCTTTTTCACTATCTTTTGTTCTTGTTTCATATTATTTACAATAATTACGTCATACACGATTATATTTATGAAGTAATTTTCTTCTATATTTGTACAACTTTACTATAGGCAGTGATTAACTCGAAAGATTTTGCTACGTTAATCACTGCACACACTTAAACAATAATTCAACCTATTTTACCTCTCATGATTGTATCTTAACTCTATCTTAACTATACGTTTCTATTTTCTTTTTAATATATATATGTAACTGAACAGTGTAAATAAACTTGATCTTGAACTTGAACTTGGGTGGTGTGAGTTAATTGGGTGGTATTGGAGGAGGTCGCTTTCTAAGGAGGCCATGAAAAGGTTTGCATTTAAAGGAGGGTGCCATGCGGGTGCCCATGGCTGTGCCTTGTGTTTGTAGGTATTATTCAGCGTCAAAGGAGAAGTAGTTGTGGGAAAGGATGAAGTTCATGAATTGGCGAAAAGTAGTCACTGGTGGGTGTTAGTTTGAAGGAATGAGTGGCAGGGCTTCTAAAGAGACCTTAATGTCCTCAGAGTTTGGTATGTTTGTGCAGAGTGAGGTCACATCAATATCGACCAGGAAACATTGTAGGGGAAGGGGGTAGGTAGGTTGAAAATTGTTTGGAGAAAATGGGTTCTTGTAAGATATACAACTAGTGGTCAGCGGTATTTCAGATGTATTGCGCAATGCCTCGTGGCCTGTGTTGGACTATCAAGATGTCCGCTCTTTGTGTTGAATAAAACCAGATACATCACAGAGGTGACGAAGAATGGGATTCGGAGACCCCCTCAAGGCAGAAGAGTTAAGGGCACTGCCATCGGAAAAATAGAGAATTTCGACGAAACCACCGAAGACTGGAACACGTATGTCGAGCGAGTGGAGCAATTCTTCATTGCAAACAGCATTGGTAGTGACAAGAAAGTACCGGAACTACAAAGCCTAATGGGTAGCAAGCAAAACCTTCTCTCTACTAAAAATAATTATGCTGGCACCGGTAAAACCTACAATCAAAATCGTACAATGTGACCGTGGAAACCCTGAAAAATCACCTGGACCCAAAACCGCTCGTAATTGCGGAACGATTTCGATTCCACAAAAGAAACCAAATAGAAGGAGAAAACATCCCCTATTTTGTGGCTGAAATGAAGAAGCTATTCATCCACTGCAACTTTGGGGCTAACTTGACAGAGATGCTTAGAGATATATTGGTGTGTGGAATAAGAAACGAGCAGACACAAAAGCGGCTACTCGCAACAGAAAACCTACGTTTTGCAAAAGCTATGGAGGTTGCCATAGCCATGGAAACAGCAGCACACAATACTATGGAACTACAAGGAGGTCAAAAACAGGAAAACAAGTCCACAAGCTCAAGAGGTTCAAAGAAATGGCGAAGTGAGTGCTACCGGTGTCGATCTCATGCACATGACCCCCAAGATTGTCGACTTAAAGATGTGCTATGCCGGTGGTGCAATAAGAAGGGCCATATAGAGAAAGTCTGCCATTCGAGACCATCTAACAGAGTCAACTGAGAGCAACATAAATCTGACCAAGAGAAAAAGAGTGGTGCTGGGGTACATGTGGTCCAAGAGAACAGTGATAGTGAAGACCACCTCCTGGGAAGCCTCGAGATAAACAGCCTAGGTAAGACAAAAAGTGATATCATCTGGATAACACCACATGTTGAGGGCAAACCACTTAAGATGGAGTTAGACACTGGCTCTGCAGTTTCAGTAATACCCTTGGAAATGTATCAAAAACACTTCTCATGGAAGTTAGAAGACACAAACATTGAGCTGAAGATATACAGTGGGGAAAGAATTTCGCAGTGGGAGTAGTCCAGGTAAACGTGGCATACAATGGGCACACAAACACCCTGCCTTTATATGTAGTCAAGATACGTGGTCCAGCCCTGTTTTGGAGAGGCTGGCTTAACAAAATTCGGTTGGATTGGGGTAACAAAAAGGCACTCAGAGTAGATGATACGCCTAAACCAATTGCACCAGAGAAGCTAGAAAACCTCCTGGATGAATATGCAGAGATCTTTGAAGACAACTTAGGCCTACTCAATACAACTATAAAGCTAAAGTTGTATTGAAGAAGAATGCTGACCCCAAGTTTTGCAAAGCCAGATAAGTGCCATATGCAATCAAGCCCAAGATAGAGGCAGCGATCAAAGACCTAATGGATAAAGATGTACTCACAAAAACAGAGTGGAGTGAGTGGGCAACGCCTATTGTCCCTGTGATTAAACAGGATGGGTCAGTGAGGATTTGTTGAGATTTCAAGACAACCATAATCCACCCCCTTCCAAGAATCGAGGACATATTTGCAAACTTGGCAGGGCCGGGGCCAGAGGTTTAGCAAACTTGACTCGAAACAAGCATATCACCAAATGGAGGTTGAGGAGGAGTCACGGAAGTTCCTAACTATAAACACCCACATGGGACTGTTTCAATATAACCGTTTAGTATTTGGTATAACATCAGCCCCAGCCATTTTGGCAACGCACTACGGATCAAGTGCTAGAGGGTATCCCTGGTACAAGCTGCTTACTAGACGATATGATAATCCCTTGGAAAACAGAAGAGGAGCACCTAAGTAACTTAGAGAAGGTCATCAGCCGACTAAAAGCCTGTGGACTACGTGCACACCCAAAGAAGTGTGAATTCTTTAAGGATAAGATCAAGTTTTGTGGCCACGAAATTGATGCCAGTGGTTTGCATAAAACTCAGGTTGGTGCCATTGTGAATGCACCATGTCCAGAGAATGTTCAACAAATCCGTTCGTTCCTTGAGTTGGTGAACTATTACCATAAATACCTGCCCCAGTTGGCCACAGTTATCCAATCGCTAAATGAGCTACTTGAGGGAAACCACAAGTGGAACTGGTCCCCAGACTGTGAAGAGCATTTCTTAAAGCAAAGAAAATGATAACATCAGATATGGTTCTTTCCCACTATGATCCAGATCTACCACTTAGGCTTGCAAGCGATGCATCACCAGTTGTTGTCGGAGCAGTGCTGTCACATGGAACTGAGCGACCTATTGCTTTTGCGTCTAGGTCCCTCAGGAATGCAGAACGAAATTATTCACAAATAGACAAGGAAGGATTGGCAATAGTATGGGGTGTCAAGAAATGCCATGCATACCTGTTTTGCAGACCATTCAACCTTCTGACAGTCCACCAGCCCGGCCCTAACAGCTATTTTAATCCAGAGAAAGGACTACCTGCTATTACTGCAGCACGCCTACAGAGGTACACACCGTTCCTGTCAGAGTTTAACTATACTATTGAACATAAGAGTACCAAGCTAAGTGGAAATGCAGATGGTCTCTCACGTTTGCCACTCAAGATAACCAGTGAAAAGGAGGAAGAGAAATTGGACCCAGTAGAAGTACTCCAGCTCACTCAGTGTGAGCCACTGCCTGTAAAAGCTGCTGAACGAAAACAAGAAACCCAGAGGGACCCAACACTGACATCTTTGTACTTTGTAATCGCACAAATCTGCTTGGTATCGACGCCACGTTGATATAAAGCTGTTATCGTCGAGGCCCGAATGCAATGATTCGTGTATCTCTCTGACAATTCAGCTTTCATAGAAATGTTTTCCATGAGCTTAGCAATGGTGTTTTTCCAAGCGGCTCATTTCGAAACCCACTTGAATCATCTTGCTTAAAGTGCTGGTAGGGTGTTTGAAAAATAACCTGGTAGCTTGGATAAAGATGGAGAATGTAAAACTCGAAAGAACCTACCGGATCAAGCGGCGTCGAGTTTTCGTACATGCGTACATCAGAATAAGCTTGGGCCTTTTGTTTTGACCCTCCTTGATAGTTCTTTGTTTGTTCAGTTTGTATTTCGGTCACGTATCGCGCTCCAGAGTTGTCTGTTTTTATCCCGAATGACTACTTGGTAAGCTCTCACCAGCCTTCTCTTCCGCGGCGACCAAAATGAAAACAGAGTGAAAGCGATACAAACGGTAGAAGTCGCTCGGTATCTGCCCTTCAGAAAAATACTGGCGAAGCTTTAGCATGTCTCCAGCTGCTATTTAAGATTTGTGCGTAGGCATAGGATTCATCTCTTCCGTATATAGATTGCACTTTGCTTCAAACTTTTGTTCGCGGGAAGAAATTCGCTGACTTGCAAAATGTTATACTGGTGACTGGATCTGAAGTCAATTTTCGAGGAATCGCTGCTCGTATATTAGTGAAAGTATTCTCCTTTTTCCGATTTAACTTCGGAATATAATTTTCTTAGAACTTCATTCAGCTCAACGGAGTAACAGAATTCAAATCAACTTTGAGCTTTCGTCTCTCGCACTATTTCTCGATTTTTTTTATTAAACACCCCAAGAGCTGGCTCTCTTTGTATTTTCTGCTTTAGCTTTTGCTTCTAGCTTATTCGATTAATCTATCCCAATCATATTTTGACTGCTTATTTCCTCCATTTTAAGTGATAAAATAGGCTTTGATTTTGTTTTTATCGATGAGCTTTCGTTCAGCGAGCAACTGCAGTTTTTGCACTTGAATCGTTTCCTGTGTCAACAACTGATTTGTTAAAATGCAGGGCTGATAATGCATTAGCAGCCAGCTGTAAGTCATTTGCCGCCCGCAGAGCGCGTGTTTTCAAGAGGCCAGTTTTCTGTTTGGACGCGTATATTGTTGGCTTTCACTTGACGTCATATCCACCATGTTGGTGCCCTTAAACAATAGATTCCCCGTTAGCTTCTTTTGTTGGAGCACCAACATGGCCGCCATGCCCTTTGTCATTTGAATCTCTGGTGATTGAGTGAAAACCAGCAATTGATAATAATAATTGTTAACAGCTCTAATGACAGTTTGTGAAAACTAGAGAAGCAGAAATCATCCGTGATTCAGGAAAACGCTTTGTCAAAAATAACTAACGTACACTATCGATGTAAGAACGACACCCCGACGTGTAACCTGTATAATATATATAAATGCTGCCAAACTAAAACGAACTCATTCATTGTTTTGGTATCTTTTTATCATATCAATTAATAAATGAGTTATTTTACGAAAGGCCTTGGATTGTAATTATTAAAATTGTTTTCAATGTTAACTTCAGTCAGCTTAGATTAAATTGTTTTTCAGTTTCGTGACCTATCGACGTCAGTACATGTAAATCTTGTGTTTTTTTCGTCTAAATAATAATAATAATTCCTAACGATAATCATAGAAATAATGCAATCATTAAATAATTAATTAATTAATGTTCTGTATCTAGCACATAGTCAAAGGAAAAAAGCTAGACTATCTTATGTAACTTATGTAACTAGATGATTTTTTTGCGTAATTACTCCGGCAAATTGAGTACAGGGGGGTTAAGCCGTTTTGAAATTTTTGTTTTCCCTATCATTTCTACGCCTGAACTTTAATGTCAACCAAATTAAGAAGACCCATTGCAGTTTTCTATGGGTAACATTTTAGTCAAAACCCCATGGCTCTACGATGTTCCTTTCTACCCGTCGAAATCCATCGCCCTCTTCGTTTTGTCCGCAAAGCATGCTGGGACAGTTTAATTCTCTATTCCCAGTGTAGAACTGAATTAAATAAAGTTGCAGCATTAAAATCATAGTTTTGGTACTAAACACGACGAACACAACATTGGTTGCAAATTTGGGGTAAGATCTGTGAATCTTGCCAAACTGAAGGGGAGGGGTGGAAAATTCTACGCATTTTCTGTTAATAACGGTACTCTCCCCATTTAGAAGTGGGTTGAATGAAGTTGCATCTTAAAAATCATAGTTTTGGTACTAAACACGACGAACACAACATATTGTTTGCCAATTTGGGGTAAGATCTGCGAACCTTGCAAAACTGAGAGCGAAGGGGTGGAAAATTATATGCATTTCCAGTTAATAACGGTACCCTCCCTCGTTAGCCGGGTCCTGGCTTTGATCAGCCTGTTATGATTGTTTCAGATCCCGTTAGAAATTCAGTGTTTTTCAGTGGTAGAATTGGGTTGAATGAAGTGGCAGGATAAAAAATTATAGTTTTGGAACTAAACACGATGAACACAACATACTGTAAGAACCTCAATATATGTAGCATGAACCTATTGTTTAAGTAGACCCTATAAAACAAGTTCGCCCGGCAGTATATAGAATTTGTAAAGGGAATTCCAAGTATGTAAAATGACTCTTGATAATAATTGCTGTATTTATTAATTGTAATTGCTTTTATTCCATACCTTTTCAGTCAGAAATGGGAGACAATTCTAAGCCAAGTACAGGAGCAAGGCCCGTCAATCATCCAAAGCAAGACGCCAGCTTTCTATCTTTGCTATTTATGTTCTAGATCAACAAAATCCTAAGAGTCGGTAGTAAACGAACATTACAGGATGATGACCTCTTTCCCATTTTGAATGAGCACAAGTCGCAAACGTTAATCACAGAGCTAGAGAATTCGTGGACACAAGAGCTGAGGAATGCTGACAAACTGGGAAGAAGACCTCGACTATGGAAAGCCATGTTTCAGACTTTTACATATTACGAACGTTGTGTTATGATAACGCTTAAAGTCCTAGACTTCTTGGGGAACGTAACACTTGCAATTATGCTGTGGTTTTACCTGAGAGAGCTTAGTCAAGGCTCCCACATGGACCAGCTATCAGCAATTCCTTTTGTGGCAGGCATAACGCTTGCAGGTCTGTTGAAAGTGTTTGCTATACACCATCTAGAATACGAAACTTTGCTGAAGGGGATGCAACTAAGAATAGCCGTTACCGGGATGATTTATGACAAGGTTAGTGTTAGCTAGTTGAACACAAACATATCATTATTCAGTGTTCAGACTTGTTTCTCATTAAGGGATGATTTATGACAAGGTTAGTGTTAGCTAGTTGAACACAATCATATCATTATTCAGTGTTCAGACTTGTTTCTCATTAAGGGATGATTTATGACAAGGTTAGTGTTAGCTAGTTGAACACAATCATATCATTATTCAGTGTTCATACTTGTTTCTCATTAAGGGATGATTTATGACGAGGTTAGTGTTAGCTAGTTGAACACAATCATATCATTATTCAGTGCTCAGACTTGTTTCTCATTAAGGGATGATTTATGACAAGGTTAGTGTTAGCTAGTTGAACACAATCATATCATTATTCAGTGCTCAGACTTGTTTCTCATTAAGGGATGATTTAGTGTAATATAGAATCTGAATCAATCTATGAGTGCGAAAAGTGTTGCATCCATGTTGAACATTAGCGATAATGAGCTGTAAAAGTACGAGAATTGAATATCGCAAATCGCGCCCTAGAATTAACACTGACTATTGAAGTATTCGTTACACTGATCGAGAGAAACGTTGAATGCATCTGGTGCGAAATAACTTACTTGTGTAAGAACGGGAAAAAGATAGATGCATAAATATTTCATCGACGAAGAGACGCAATTTACAGTCGTGCACTGTGTAATACGATTCCTTTCCAAGACGCGTACCCAAATTCTTTTTTTAATCGTGTTATTTATTACGCGCTGCCAAAAACATGCGTCCCATCTAAATATCGATAACAGTCGAAGTTAACAGTAAGACTAGTGATGAAACTAGACGAATTATTATAAATATAAATGGCCATTATGACAACTGTTACCATTAATTATCGCCACAGTTTTGACAATAATTATGAATCGTGCTCTGCAGTATTATCCGGCAAAAGCATATGATCATTTTACTGTAAATATATCTACAAAGAAATGTCATTTCAATAGACAATGAATGAAACAGGAATTTCATATCCAACTAATTAAAGTAGAGAACTTTGCAAATAATAATTAATTTACTTTGGCGTTCGGTCAGTGAAAGCAAAGTCAAAGCGAAGCCATTTTGCGAGCTCAGTTGAATTCTTGAAACCGGACTCCATGTGCTCGGCTCTGATGCAAACATTTTCCAAATCAAAATTCCTGGGATTTCGAACCATCCACTGAATTCTCGCTTCATTTTCTCCTTTTATTGACAGAGTAAGGTCTCGGAAATAAAATCCATTCCTTTTGTCAGTAAGACTACCAGAGTATTGTACTTGTAGTAGCTTCTGTTCACTCCGACATATCTTAAATGTTGTACTTTCAGCGCTTACAAATCTGCCATTTCCAACGATCGATTATGCAAATGTTCGCCTCAATATATATATATATAGATAGATATTAACCTACGTATATTTATATATAAGTAGGTTAAAGTAAGGTTCATTCTTCATTAAAGTCTGTCTGATGATCGCGTAAGCGTGAAACTCGGAGTAACAGCTAAAGTGATGTCTAGATCTTGTCTTTAATCTATCTACAATCCACAATCTATATATATATATATGTAAACACAAATGAAGTAAGACGATGTTTAAACGATAGCCACCTATATTTCGGCCGTGTAGAACGGCCTTCTTCAGGGTGAATTACGAAAACCCCAATAAAATGTGGGGAAAATGGAAACAATGTTTTATTGGCGTAATGGATAAACACGCCCCATATAAAACCAAACGAATACGTAATAAAAGATCGCCATGGATCACAAGTGAATTGATTAAGAAAATGTACCTGAGGGACAATTTAAAGAGTAAAGCCAACAAAAATAACAATCAGTCCCTATGGGCGGAATATAAAAGAGCGAGGAATGATGTCAACAATTGAATCACGAAAACCCCAATAAAATGTGGGGAAAATGAAAACAATGTTTTATTGGCGTAATGGATAAACACGCCCCATATAAAACCAAACGAATACGTAATAAAAGATCGCCATGGATCACAAGTGAATTGATTAAGAAAATGTACCTGAGGGACAATTTAAAGAGTAAAGCCCACAAAAATAACAATCAGTGCCTATGGGCGGAATATAAAAGAGCGAGGAATGATGTCAACAACTCGATTCGTGCTGCCAAAAGCAGCTATTACAAACGATGTATTGACGAATCTGACAAACAAAACAAAGATCCACGGCAAACATGGAAGATAATAAATGAATTAACTTGTCGAAAAATTAAGTCCCGTGGATTGGTAAATGAAATCAAGTATGAGGAGCGTAGCCTAAATACGGCAGCTGCCATTTCGGAGGCATTTAATAACCATTTTACAAATGTCGGACCGAACCTAGCCAACACTATTCCGCATTCCACGTCGGGCATAAAGTACGTCAAAATCGGCATCACTGAGCGTGGACAAATAATTAAAATTAACACCATTTCTTTACTTATAGTCTCAATTTGAAGAAATGTTGGTGACTTGTTAACAAAATGAAACTACATATTTTAGGTGTTTTATGTTAGTATGATGACGTTGTTGTGACGTCATAAGTGATGCCTCCTTTTTTGGTAAAATTCCCCCTTTAATAGATGTTACAAACAGACTACACCATCAAAGGGCCTTCATGGCACACATTCCTTTGGCGCAAATTTTAACGTTCTACGACTATTATAGCAAAAGTTATAGAGGAATGACTGTTGCTATGACGTCATATTTAGTGACGTCAGGTGTCATACCTAAATAAGGCTGCCTATTGTTAAAAAATCAAGAAAAGAAAATAATGTGGGTTTTGAGTGCCAGACTAGCGCATTTCATCACTAAAACTCGAAAATCACTCAAAGGATTTTTTTCTAAGGGCATGTATAAAAAAGTATGACGTCATAATGACGTTGCCGAAAATATGACTTCAATTTTAACAACGAAGAAAGGCTGATTATACGGTAATGGGTAATTTATATAACCAATATTTCGGCTGGCACGGCCAACCTTCTTCAGGGTTTACAAGCGAACTGGCAAGAAAACGTTAAAAATTCAAAAGTATGGAATCTGACACTGTGGTGTGAAATTACAAACATGGTGATTACATGAGTCATGAGCGTGATGATAGACGGAGGTTATGGACCGGTTATGGACAAAAAATCAAAATTCAAAAAACATACGATTTTAGCCACCAACGTGTTTTATGATTGGACAAAATGTCATGCAACAATATTTACAACTCTAAAAATTGAATGAAGCGATGTTTTCATAAATGCTTTTGTGTTGTTTATTTCCCGCCAAATTTTGGCGGGAATATGGACAAAATTCAAACTTTCATAACTTTTGATTTCCTTAACCAATCGACATCGGGTTTTCGATTCCTTCATTCTCATCACGAGTAGATTTTAACAATATACGACATTTCGTTTTTAGAGATAATGAACAGTTGCAAGAAATGTATTACAAATGGATAAATGACGTCATTGTGACGTCACGATGGTAGTAACATAGCTTAAAAAAGCAGGTTTTATTCCTTTTGCGATTCTACATCCTTCTACCAAAAGTCAATCGTCTGCATTGAAAACTTTTTAAAATATAGAACTGATGCCGTTGTTATGGTCGTTAGTGCCCACCGTGTTCATCAGTTCCTCCCGAACAGTTTCTCACACCTACAGAGAAAACGTTCTCACTCCAATTCACAAATAGCAACACAGTATACAACTTATTGAGTCAGCTATCCCCTAAAAAAGCTACTGGATTAGATGATATTCCATGCAAATTACTAAAACTAGCAGCAGAGATTATTGCGCCTTCTTTGACGAAAATATTTAATTGTTCTATCCAAACAAATATTGTTCCTGCGGAGTGGAAACTTGCCCGAGTTACCCCAATTTTTAAAAACGGGACCAAAACGGATGTTAACGATTATCGCCCAATCTCTGTCGTTCCTGCTGTGGCCAAAGTATTCGAATAAATAATATATGACCAGCTTTATAAATTTCTTAACGATAACCATTTGTTATCAGACTGTCAATCTGGCTTTCGATCCCTTCACAGTACTTGACAGCATTACTTGAAGCTTCCAACAATTGGTCTATAAATATTGATCAAGGTCTCTTAAATGGTACCATCTTTATTGATCTAAAGAAAGCTTTCGATACCGTAGACCACGACATTCTTCTAAAGAAACTGAGAAACTATGGTATGGTCAGCCTACTCTAGACTGATTCCAATCTTACTTATTCGATCGTACCCAAAAATGCCTCGTAAATGGTCACATCGAATACTACCCACTTATCTTATTGTATTGTTCTAAATGATATGAATTTTGATTGATGACATCATAAGATTTGACACTAATTAAAAAGACACTGTCGCTGGCTAAATGATGAGCAAGAACGCCACCGGGTAAATATTTATCTGTTTTTGAACATAATGAATTGTACTTTGATTGTAAACCGTTCACAGACTGACGTCTCATGTTTGTAACTTTAATTATTTCAGATTTCGAACTTCCTCCCTATTCCTATCAACTACTGATAACTTGTTAAGTTAAATAAATGGTTTGAAACCGATGGATTAATCTTTGGCTAGCGATGCATTCGAAATCAGATTCGTTCTACACGGATCTACTGAAAGATGGCAGAGGAAGCCAAGAATATACCAAGATCAGCAAGATCAAGATTCACCAGGAAAAGAAACGAATTCCTGAGATCTGTCCACGACAGAAGAAGCGTAGAGATAGTCGAACTTAATTACAGCCAGCTTATCGAGGAGTGGAATCTTCTCGAAGGTAAACACGATATCTATACTATGTATCTCACTGACGACGAAACGGACGCCGCAGAAAAGTGGATAAGTGAACTACAAGCTGCATTTACAGAAGCCACAAATTTCAAAATTGAATATGTTAATAATATCAAAATGACTGAATCTAGAGCGCGCGCACAAGCCGAGCGTGACGAAATAACGAGGAAAGAGCAAGATCGAAAGCAACGAATGATGGAACAAGCTCTAATTAAGCGAGAAACCGCGCGCTCAGCATTTGACACTTTGAGCAGTAGCATTATGCATGTTATGGAAACTGATAGCGCTACTATTTCACTCATGAAAAGGCTTCAGAAGCAAATTGAAGAGGCATTTGCTGAATGCAAGCAAACACATAACACGTTGCTAGAATTTCTCAACAGAGAAGCAGCAGAGGCAGAATTGCCATGGATGACGAGTGTTCAAGCACGGTATCACGAATTAACTGAGATACTCGAGATTCACTTAAACAGTGAAGAAAGTAACACTGACCCCAAAGTTGATGGAGTTGCTAAACAAAGCAATATCCAATTAGAGAAAATTAGGATGCCTCATTTCGAGGGCGACATAAGAGAATACCCGCAATTCAAAAAGGATTTTGAAAAACAAGTCATGCCAGGCTTATCCGCAGTCACCGGCCCTTACACATTACGCTCATGTCTCGCTAAGGACGCATTTGCTTAGGTGAAAAGCGTCGACGATGATATAAACGAGATGTGGAAGCGATTAGACGAGAAATTCGGTGAACCAGCAAGAGTTGTGGATGCAATAATGAATGATATAAAACGGTTTAGAACCCTTAAGGAAGGGGAGAGTAAGAGATTCATAGAATTTGTTGCTATTGTCGAGGACAGTTATCGAGATCTCAAGCGACTCAACCTTGAGAGAGAAATTACGACAACAAGTTCTGTGAGCGTTATCGAAGGTAAGCTCCCTAGTGATACAAGAAAGGAATGGGCTAAAGCCATCAGCCACGACAACACCGATGTCGACTTGACAAACAAATTCCCCACCCAGTCTTCTGAAATTTTTGTTGAGTCAAAAGCGGGCAATCGAATACGACACGGCTGATTTGAGAATAGCAAGTGCGCGAGGAATATCTAACCATACAATGGGGAATGGATATAATGAGAATGGGAACAAGACACAGAGCAAATGTTTGTTTCATGAGAACAGCAACATCGGGCAGAATGGGGCGACACATCCGGGACTTTTCTGAGCCGCCACCGCCAGATTCAAAAGATAATTAGTCAATCGTAACAGAGAAAACGGGGCCGAAAGCTAAAGTGCTGTTAGAAAACTCTCTGATTTCGTAAAATCGACTAGCGGTATACATATGCGACACACGGCATTTCGGAGATGAAATAGTCATAAACAATTTGCGGGGATAACTAAAACTTAGCGCAAATATTAAGCTTCTCAAATTGCAAGCGAAATTTCTGTATATTAGTAATTATTAGTATGGGGCAAAGTTAAAAAGTCTATTTTCTCGGCGAAATCTGGCTCGATCAAAATGCGACAAACGGCAAAAGTGAGATCACGGCATCATAAAACTATATCTCTTTTCTTGGCGGAATTTATTGAATATTTCACTTCTCAATTTCGATTTTTCCAGGCGAACTGCTCAAAATGCTAATTTGTTCCTTTAAAACTTCGCGCGGCAATTTCATTGATCCTCTTAGCTCCGCCTCCAAAGACAATGGAGCACACGTTGACCAGAAGCTCTATTGTAATCTGAAGTTATTAAGTAATGGTCCAGATAAGAACTGTAGTGTCTACGGCAAGGAATGTTAAAAGGTGTTAATTTTCTATTATTCTTTCTCGTAATTTCATTGGTTGATACTTATAAATTCAATAGAAACCCATCGAAATAATGCATTTTCATTCGATATTTTTGTGTGGTTTGAATTTATTTTGATCAAACTAACTATGGTTTAATTTCGAAGAATATCGTATGTGGGGAAAGTTCACAAATTTGCGATTGAAAAATCCTTTGTTTTCTCTATATTCGATTGGCTGGATGGTGGCTTCTCTGCGTTTTCACAGAAAAAAGAGCCAATAGCATAAAAAATACTTTATTTTCGAGATGTAGTTTGGATTTTAGATACCTCCTAAAGCACTTAAGGCATATTCAAGCAAAATCGTATGTGGGGGAGGCTCATTGCCGCAGAACAATGGATTCCACTACAGTTCTTATCTGGACCATTACTTAATCCAAATCGAATTTGGCGCTCGAACAAACCTAATGAGGCGAAAAAATCTGTAATAATTGCTATGGTGAAAAACCTAGGTTTTGAGTTCGAGTAGAGTTTCAAATAAATACTTCCGTTCTACCGTAGCTTAACGTTATAGTCAAGATATAGCTGTTTCCGTCTATGACCCATATCTGATCGGCCGATGAAACTGAAAAATAGAGCAAACATTGAAAGCGGCTAGTGAAAATATAACTTGGAAGCGCAAACAACCCAAATATTTAATGAAACAGGTTTAATGAAAGAGGTTTACTAAGGATCCTTCAATTTTTTTCTAGAAGTCACATTCTCAGTGACGGCCGAGATGATAGAAACAGTATATTAAACAATCTGGTAATTTTACAGTGTCTAATACGCACGTCGCTTTTATACGTTTTTTTTAACTCGGAGACAGTGATTTTCATAAACTTGTGAAATAGATACTAGAGTATTTAGCTCTAATATTACGCTTGAATTATATTTTGTGTGTGTGTGTTTATTTTACTATTACGCTCTATTACATTTTGTTTAACGGGCTAATGAAAATCACTAATAATAAAGCTAAGGGAATTTAACTACCACTCCTCTTAAACTCCTTCAAAATCACTATGCCGATAATGAAAAAATGCTGCAAATAAAGATATGCCTAATGAATGTCGTCTAGTTACCGTAAGGCAGTTTTAGAACGTGTGTTTTTATCTGTGAGTAAATTGATTTTGCGGTGGGCCTTTTTTGCTCTTATTGTTTGGCACTTGTTAGTAGATCCAAAGAAAACAATTAACGAGCTCTGGGACTTCGTTAGTCCCATGATGAGTGTGATGACACTTGATTGAAAGGCGCTTTAGCCGGTATTGGAACGAGGTATTCCCTGAAGGACTCCCTAACAGCCAATCGAAAGCGCTTTACTGAATATCTAATCAGGCGTATCATAATAATTCCCATCTCACATCTGATTAGCGACCGCAAGTGCATGTCGCCGAAAACAATAGGATTCTACGCGATGACATCCTACGGGCGAATGTCGTATTTATCTATCGAAACCGATCAATGAGCGAATCGAAATGTTGAAAGAAAGGGGCGCGTGTTGGAGTTGTTTAAAGCGCGGACACAGACAATCAAGTTGTAGAATGAAACGCACATGCGGCGAGAACGGATGCACAAAAACACACCACAAAACTATCCACACAGTCGAGGAAAACAGAGGGGAACAAAAGAACGACCAAAGAGAGGGCACCTCTGGAGTAGCGGGTGCGTGTAGTAGCGGCCAGATAGTTGACACATGTCTTCTACAATTACAAAGGATACGAACCATGAAAAGTTGGGCAAACGTCATGTGGGATAATGGCGCGTCACTCTGCTTCATCACGAATGCCAAGGCCAAGGCTGAACATTTGAAAGGATCACGTTGCCATTTGTCATTAGTGAAAGTTGGAGGCATTACAGAGAATATAGAAACCTTCAAGTACAAACTCCCATTAATTGATCAGCAAGGACGTGAAGTGTACTTCAATGTTTATGGCATCGATAAGATTACATCTGATATTCAAGAAGTCAACATGGACAAAGTTTTAACTCTCTTCAACTACATCCCCAAAGAGATACTGGTACGACCAAAGGGCGCTGTCGACGTATTGATCGGATACGAGTATGCTGGTTATCATCCAGAGAAAGAGCGAAGTATCGGCCATGTACTCTTGTTGCGAAACCGCTTCGGAAGGTGCATTGGTGGGAACCACCCCTCCATCAGAGAAATGAACCATATCAGTAATTGCGTAAGAGCGTGCCACGTGAAAGGGGCCGGTAAGCATGGAAGATTTCTACAATATAGAAAATCTAGGCATCGAATGCAAACCTAAATGCGGTAGCTGTAAATGCGGCAAATGCGCGCTCGGGAGCAAGAATTATACTATCAAAGAAGAGAAGGAATTAGAGCTAATCGAAAAAAATCTCCAGTTTGACCCGAACGAAAATTGCTGGATAGCTGAGTATCCGTGGATTAAAGATGCAAATGATCTTCCCGACAATAAGCGGACAGCGATGGCGATGTTGATGTCCACTGAGAGACGATTAAACAAAAATCCACAACACGCCGAAGTTTATGACCAACAAATCGAGGATATGATCTCTAGAAACGTCGCTCGCAAACTCACTAAGGAAGAACTTAATAACTATAAAGGGCCTGTACACTATATTTCGCATCATGAAGTTTTGAAAGCGGAATCCAAATCCACACCGGTTCGTATAGTTTTCAATAGCAGCGCGAACTTCATGGGGCACGTACTAAATGAGTACTGGGCGAAGGGTCCAGATTTGTTGAACAGCCTCGTCGGAATTCTCATACGGTTTAGAGAAGAAGAGGTAGCCCTGATCGGTGATATAAGGAAGATGTATCACACAATCAAGACGAAGCCCGGATTGATCATCATGTCCACAGATTTCTATGGCGGAACATGGACACCACTAAGGAACCAGATACTTACGTCATCCAAAGGGTATCATTTGGCGATAGACCGTCCGGCACAATTGCTACCGTTGCTCTTCGAAAAACAGCCGACTTGGGAAAAGACCGGTACCCAGACGCAGCAAAAGTCGTCCTCGACAACACATACATGGACGACATTATAGAAAGCACAAAAGACTCGAAGACTGCAACTAAGCTTACTAAAGAAATAGAGAGTCTAATTGACAAAGGAGGGTTTAAAGTAAAGGGTTGGATTCTCTCCGGCAATCCAGATACTGAGGGAAAGTCAACAATGCCCAATGAACCGAATGGAGCGGTAGAAAAGGTGCTGGGAATCAGATGGGAACCAGTTCAAGATAATCTTGTTTACGAATTGAAGCTTACATTCTCTAAAAGGAAACCGAAGACGAAGAAAACAAACATCACATCTGATAACACTGATTTAATCCCGAAACAGCTTACGAAACGCCTGATATTGTCACAAATTAACAGTATCTACGACCCCCTTGGACTAGCCGGTCCATTCACTGTTCGAGCCAAAATCCTGATGAGAGAAATATGGAGCAGTGACGAGAAATTAGATTGGGACGACCCGATCTCGGAAGAACAAAAACAACATTGGGTAGAGTTCTTCAAAGATCTTCTCAACATGGATGATGTGAAATTCAAGAGATGTATGAAACCCAAAAATGCGATCGGCGATCCAATATTAGTCATATTCAGCGATGGATCAAGTCAAGCATACGCTGCGTGCGCCTACGTAAGGTGGGAAATTGAAGGCAAGAAATACGAAAGCCATCTCATCTTATCAAAAAATCGTCTGGCACCAATAAAGAAAATATCCATCGATAGAATAGAATTATGTGCCGCAGTTCTAAACAAAAGACTCAAGGTACTTTCGCAACAGCAGTGCAGATACAAATTTAAGAAATGCTATCACATCGTAGATTCACAGATCGTGCACGCCATGATTCAGAAGAATTCGTATGGATTCAACACATTTGCAGCCACGAGAATCGGAGAGATTCAAGAAGGAACAAACCCAAACGACTGGTATTGGTTGGAAAGTAAGCACAATATTGCTGATTGTTTAACGAGAGGGAAGACGCCAGAAGAGATTAGTCTTGACAGCGTATGCAAAATGGTCCTACATTTCTTAGCCTAGAGGAGGAGGAATGGCCGATCACCAGAGATTACAACAAAACACAATATCTACCCGAAACGATAAAGACTAAAGCAGCTCTCACTGTAAAAACAGACCCAAATGACAACTTAGCGGCAAGGATCCATATCGAGAAGTATTCGAGTTATCAAAAACTATTGCGAGTTACCGCAAAAGTTATTTCTATGTACGAAAAGAACCCAAGACCATCATTCACAAATGCCACAAAACCTTTAACGACAGATAACATAGCGAAAGCTGAAGTATTCTGGATCAAGGAAGCCCAAAGGACCTTAGATAAAGACACGAAGAGCGGAAAATTCAAACGCTTATCTCCTCGTCTTCGAGAAGATGGAATATACGTTGTGGGAGGACGCTGTGAAAAATGGATGGAGATGAGTTATGACAAGAAATAATTGATACTATTATCTCATACCCATCGCTTTGCACGACTGTACACAGAATACATTCACAACAAGGGACACCATGGGGTATTGACGACAGCCAGTAAAGTACGCGCTCGATTTTGGATAACGAAATTACTGAATATGATCAAATCCATCAAATTCAATTGTGTTACATGCAAGAAATTGGATAAGAAGCTATGTGAACAAGAAATGGGCAAACTTCCTGAGGAGAGATTGAAACCAGCTCCGCCATGGTACTGCACCGGTATCGATCTATTCGGTCCATTTGCGATTCGTGACGAAGTCAAAAGGCGCACAACAGGAAAAGCATATGGCATCATCTTTAACTGCTTGGGAACAAGAGCAGTTCACATTGATCTGGCGCCAAATTATAGCACCGAAAAATTCCTGATGGTTCTGAGACGTTTCGTGTCGCTAAGAGGTTATCCATCCCTGCTATATTCAGATAATGGTTCTCAACTGGTTGCAGCCAACAAAGAACTTAAAAAAATTACCGAAGGATGGAAATGGAGTGAGCTCGAAGCATTCGGTATAACTGAAGGACTACAATGGAAATTTACTTCTGCTGATGCACCCTGGCAAAATGGAGTCACTGAAGCTTTAATAAAATCTATCAAAAGATCTATCACTGGAGCAATTGGAGAAAGCATCCTAACATATTCAGAAATGAAAACCGTCATATTTGAAATAGCCAACTTAATAAATGAGAGACCGATTGGAAGGCATCCCACCTCACCGGAAGACGGAAGATATCTATGCCCTAATGACCTTCTTTTAGGAAGATGTACATCCAGGATTCCTAGCGGACCCTTTAGCGACAACGCAAGTCCCGTCACCGATTTGAATTCATACAACAGCTAGTAAACCACTTCTGGAAGAAATGGACGCGAGACTTTTTTCCTAGTCTGATCATAAGACAGAAATGGCACACAGCACACCGTAACGTGACGCCAGGTGACATTGTACTTATACAAGACTCCAACATAGTTAGAGGACAATGGAGACTCGGAAAAGTGTCAAAGGTGTACCGAGATTCGTATGGAAACGTCCGAAGAGTTGAAATCCAATACAAAAACCCCACACCAGGAGAACAAGTGACTAAATGTCAAGGAAAGGGCTACGTCACAGTAAGTCGACCTGTGCAGAGGTTGGTGGTACTAATCCCAAGCGAAGACAGTAGTGATCCTGAGAAACTGAACAAAACAAAGTGAACATTAATTGAACTTTATACTCATGAACTTTAAACCTGTATACTGAAATGTAATATTTGTACCTTTTTCTTAACGCCGCGGGGGAGTGTATTGTTCTAAATGATATGAATTTTGATTGATGACATCATAAGATTTGACACTAATTAAAAAGACACTATCGCTGGCTAAATGATGAGCAAGAACGCCACCGGGTAAATATTTATCTGTTTTTGAACATAATGAATTGTACTTTGATTGTAAACCGTTCACAGACTGACGTCTCATGTTTGTAACTTTAATTATTTCAGATTTCGAACTTCCTCCCTATTCCTATCAACTACTGATAACTTGTTAAGTTAAATAAATGGTTTGAAACCGATGGATTAATCTTTGGCTAGCGATACACTTATGGTATTCCCAGGGAACAATTTTAGGCCCTCTACTATTTCTAATATACATTGATGATTTGCCGAACTGTTTAGCCACCGCCTCTCCCAGAATGTATGCAGACGACACTAGTATAACTGTCGCAGCAGCCACTAATGAGGAACTTCAGATCCTTATAAATAATGTATTAGACAAAATCAGTGTTTGGCTTAGAGCAAATAAACTCAGTTTAAATGTCACAAAAACTGAATTCATGATAATTGGTTCCAGGCAAAGACTTGCGACACAGGTTCAAAATCCAATTCAAATACAAATTGGGGAAGAAAGTATTAATCGAGTACCCAACACTAAGACACTAGGTGTTATTGTTGATGAAAATCTCTCATGGAGAGAGCATGTAAATAAACTTACTAAGAAAATATCTGCAGGTTTGGGTGCCCTTAAAATAATTCGGTCCTTAATAAATGAAAACACAAGTATACAAATTTATCAGACGATAGTAGAGCCGTACTTCGATTATTGTAGTTCCGTATGGGATGGATTAAGCCAAGAACTTTGTGATAAGCTACAAAGGTTACATCACCGTGCAGCGAGAATCATCACTCAATCAGATTACGATACAAGTTCTCAATCTCTTCTTAACAAACTTGGCTGGAATACATTGATAAATAGACGGAAAAAGCAGAAAGCTGTACTAATGTTCAAAATATTAAATGAAATGTCTCCCAAATACCTAAAAGACCTATTTACATACAGACATAGTGCCTATGACCTAAGGGATTTGACAAAAAAAGCTTAACCTACCCAAACCCAAAACTGATTTTCAAAAAAAAGTATATCCTATAGTGGTGCCAAGGTCAGGAATCAACTTTCAGATCATGTAAGAACATCTCAATATATGCGAGCCTTTAATAGAAACCTCGCCCAAATGTGATTATTAGGTGCGCACGATGAACCGTGATATAACTTTTTTTAAATATTCATAATATATATTTAATTACAATATCTATACTATTTCTATTACTATTTTGTACACGGCTATCATGTAAAACAGTATTTAATTATTAATCTAAATTTTATACGTAAATAACTGATGATACTACCGTGTCTATATAAAGTTTATGTATGTATGTAATGAATAAACCGTTACATTCGTGATTCTACAAGTAATGATGACAAATATATACAGAATTGAAAGTGCGCGCGCATAATATAAGTGGAAACAAACTACGCGTGCACTATATAACGCTCTACAAATTGCGCGCGTAACCATTTTGGAACTACTAGCATAAAATGAAATAATAAGTTAAGAACAAGAACTATAGATATGAGTCTATCTTCGCGCACGGCTCTTGCGATTCTCGTCATAAAAGAAATCACTCTCGTTACGTCCATTAGGCCTTACAGTGTTAAGCTTGTAAGCCCACTGTCCTTCTTTAACACTGTTAAAGAAGTTATATTCCATTTTTCAGTTATATTATGCGCGCACACTTTCAATTCTGTATGTATTTGTCATCATTACTTGTAGAATCACGAATGTAACGGTTTATTCATTCACCCTGAAGAAGGCCGTTCTACACGGCCGAAATATAAGTGGCTATCGTTTAAACATCGTCTTACTTCATTTGTGTTTACATAAATATATACAGCCGCGTGCAAAAATTATATGCGTGCAAATATTATATGCTTATATACTTATATCGATTGCATCATGGGTAATCCAAAAATGTGCTTTTCAGACATTTTTTTAACAAAAAACTTCCCTAAAATCATTCAAATATAATCTTTAGTAATAAAATAATAAGCTGTTACAAAGTTTGATTAAATCTAACCCATTTTATCTCGCATAGTCGGAGTTCCAAATTTGCCAATGCAAGATATTGATATATCAGAATTTAATTAAATATGCATCGCGAAAAGCAAAACGAAAACCGGCCTCGTTCAATTCTGAATAAAATAAAATCAGTTTGATCAGTACTTCATATGCGAAATAATTACCTCCCAAAAAAACGCAAAAAAACGCAAAAGAAAACAAATGTGTTCCAAGTGAAAATTTAGTTCTTTTGCAGACTTCGTAATGGCAAAAATATTTTAGCTGCGTTTGGCTGTGAAGTGTTTAATTTGGTTGTTTGTTGGGCAGAATTGCAAACGTGGTCGAACTACCATAAGATAAAATAGAACGTGTTTCACATTGATAGTAAACTTAAACTTAGGCTCCAGGGTTTGAGATCAAGTTATAGTGAATACTTCAGCCTCGTTTAGGGAAATAGAATAAACCTAGCTAGTGCGACGTGGAGAAAGTAAAGTTAAGAATACAGTGAGTTCCTTAAAGTCTTAGCAGCGTTTCGGTCGACTGGACCCAGTGGCAAACGCATGGAATACTGAAATTAGTACAACTAAAACTGAAAATAATACTTGTTTTCTTCACCTGATGGACCCATATGACCTAACAATGTTTTACTCGTACATATTTAATTCCTACCTGATATATTTTATGTTAAAAAATGTCTGAAGAGCACATTTTTGGATTACCCATGATGCAATCGATATAAGTATATAAGCATATAATGTTCATGG